>NNCF01127530.1:2210912-2263161 GCA_002313205.1 Laupala kohalensis | reverse complement strand
ATATATATCAGCGTAAAATAAGCATGCTACAACAATATTATATCATAACACCGTTTAAATTTGGATCATTCAGTAGATTGAGAAAATGTTTTAATTTTAGATCGGTAGCCAAATTATTATAAACGTATAATTTAATATTACACATTAAATTTACGAAAAATACATTGAATTTATAAACTGACACGGATAACTTACCCAAAATTTATAGTTGCTTAGAATGATTTTGATGGTTTGGTTTTTCAAATTATTTCTTTTTGTCATTGTTTTATTTGTACATGTTTAAATTGTTTTCAACTTATTAGCAAGATAAATCAACATTTGTTTCTATGATCAAAAATATAAGTTGGCCTGACGATGGCAACAATCTGTTGCTGAAACGTTATGAAATAAAATAAATAATTGTCTACAAAAACAAGGTCGGTTTTATCATATCAATTTAATTATGATTGTAGAAGAGAAAAATGTCGATACAGTATGTTATATACACCTTTTTATTCTTATTGGAATCTTCATTATTGAAATCGACGTCTAGCAAATGTTAATCCAGTCATTAGATGTTGCTACCCGGAAAGTTTTCGAGAATTAGTGATTTTTAGCTTTGAAGAATTTTGAGAGCGATGATCACGAATTTTTACTTAGCCCCTTCAAAAATTTTCGGGAAATATAAAAGCAGACAAAAATAATTCAAAAAATCGCATCCTTTTTGGTTTTTAATTTATTATAGGAAAACAGTACACTATACGAAGAAATATTTATTTGTTTAAATAAACAAGACAAAATTTACTACATCTTGCTCCCGTTTTTTATCAGCGCTCTCAAAACAATACAGAAGCAAAAAATCACTTCTTCTCCAAATATTTCCTGGTAGACCGTCTTTTGGACACAGAATGACTGGACTAAATTAGAAGATACAAATTTAGAAGAATAAATTATTTTCTTTACATAATGAACGTGGTTACAGAATATAGAGAGAGCTTTTGGCTCCACGTTTGTCCTGAATTTTAAACTTCGATACAATGTAAATATTTTATTTTCCTTCAATTGGAGAGCAATTCTAAATATGCTTTGTTGTATTTATGTATAAGATAAACATAATATCATTCACTTGTGTAATGCCTTCAGTCCATGTTTTTTTTCAAGAAGATTCTTAAGATTTAATAAGTGAATTAGCTAGATTTGTATTAGAATTTTACAATTTTAAGAACTTCGCACTGGAAATTCCATATTAAAAATCGTGGACTACATTTACTCTGTTCTTTGATTTTATCTGATTCACCTACAACAAAAAATCGTTGTTGAGACACTGTTTTATGATTCTATTATTGAGACCGAAAGTAGTCTTAGTAATGATCCTTCCCAGGACTCTCTTCTTTAGATTATTTTTGTCTCATTATTAATGTAGAGTTACGACGTGTGTGTATTAATATCGAAATTCACTCCACGAGTTTAGTCAGTTCCAATTTACATAAGTAAAATTATCCTCTAATTGTGCCAACATTGTGACTGTGTTATTACTTTTTCATACGAAGTCATCATTTGTATAATTAAAATTTATGATTAATAAATGAGTTATGTCTTTCATATCCGTATATGATTACAACTGATCAAATTATTTTCGTTAGGTATAAATTTACATAAAGATTCACTAAACTATACGACTTCATGTTAAACAAGAATTTAGATTACCCTAGATTTTATTTGACCGGTTTTTAGTAGCAATAAATGCGCATGTTTTTTTTTTTTTGCAGGAAATTGTTTTTAAAATGAATGAAATTTATTACAAATATTTTCGTTTGCATAAAATAGTTACAGGTTTATATAGGAATTTAAAGAACGTGTCGGTATACAAAATAACTGTCATAATTTTTTTGGATATATTTGATTTGTTGGAATTGTTTTGTACACGAAGTGTTATATTGATTTTATTAGCGATTGCTTCATTCATACGTTACAATTTTCTGATCTGCTCATAAAGAATTTATTATTAATGTCATGAATATTATATTTTTTATTTATTCGATTATCATATTATAGGGAAACAAAAAAAAAGCATTGTAAAAATATAAAAACATTTATCGTAAATATCTAATCAAGATATACATATCGGACTATTGAACAAGATACAGATAAAAACCTCCTAATATTTTGTAGCACCTATGTTATAATTGTTTTTTAAGTAAGTCTTTGCAATTTGATATAATGGTAAAGAATGTTAATTCTGTTATAATATAAGAGTTTATTTTATTCTTTTATTGGATTATAGGTGGTCATTGTTTCAAAAACGCATTTTTTATTTCTAATTATACAGAATATATAAGGAAAGTATTGAAATCGGTCGAAAAAAACCGTTTTGAGAGTAATACTTTTGGCGCCTTTTTAAATCAGCCTATAAGGCATATGCAATATGTTAAATGTGGAAGATAATACTGTTCTTGAAGAGAAAATTAGTTGTTTGGGAGTGTACAATGTAAGGTTGTGATGATAAATATGTTTAAAGCGATTGATCTTTTAAATATTATGTGGGTTTGATAATTATTTTTTATACTATCAAATCATTTCTGGAAATGGTTTCTTTTTCTGGTTTCCCTCTAGTTTCATTTCAGTACGGGGTTTTTAGTTCTATTTCATTTTTCCTATGAATTATAATTGGGAAGTTGAGTGGGGATTGTATCAGTTGGATTTTATCAATTAGTAGTGCGGAATTTAAAACGAATTTAGTGATTCGTGACTTAGATGTATTTGTTATTTACCATGATTTATTCGAGTTTCGTTTGTAGTAGTTGTTTATCCTTCAAAAAGACTCATCCTTTAAAAAGTTGATTTCTATCGCAATAAGAATTCACCGGTACAAGTATCCACTCGACTTAGCACAATACATAGCTTCGTAGTCTCCTCAACGTGCCTCACTCGCCACATTGGCGAAGTCGGATCATCACACACTTGTGGCTCCAGCGTCACCCAAGGGCCGTGTTTCGCTTCTTGCATTGCTGTACATTAGCGCCCTCCCTGCCCTGTCCTTTTGGGAGTGTGACGTCCTTCAGCGAGCATCGAGGGCGCGTGAGTCGGGCAAGGGCGAGGCGAGGGATGGGAACCGAACGTGTGCGTTTTTTGCGAGTAGGGAGTCGGGCGCTACACAGAAACCCCGGAAGTGACGTGGCGGGTCAAGCTAGCGATCTCTGACACTGATTGATCGTGGAGGCTGGCTCCTGCTGCTGTTGCTACTACCTCCACCCGCGTTCCAGACGCCTGGCGCCTCAAGCCTTGGTGCTCGAGAGGGAACTATGTCGATGACCAGCAACAATGACGACGGATCCTAAAAAATGCAAGATTACATAGGAGAGAAAGACCGTTGTTTATAATCTGCCATAAAACAATTACGCATTTCTGATATTGTTTTCATAAAGAATATCCTCAGATTTAACATATCGCTTGTGATTTTATGACTTTATGTTCTTTTAGAAACTAAATGTTTTCGTTCGAATTATATCTAAAACACAAATCAGTTATTGATTTTTTTTGTTCCGGGTATTCTACTGAAGTGATTAAAATATATTTTATTAATCTCTTTGTAATTTCTTACTTTTATAAGTGCACCGTTATAAACAATAGTTTAGTTGCAAAACAGTTATTTGACAAGAGTTATATACTTAAATTAGTTTACGTCGATTAAGTTTTTCATGCTAATTGTATTGGATAATTCGGATATCAACTTTAATATTCTCTGTTTGCTTTTTTGCAACCGAAATAAGAACCCCCAACTCTTCGCAGGAGACGTGTTCTTAATTAAATGAACTGAAACAATTCCAATTACAAAAGTAGGAATTCCACTCATTTCTGTTTCCCATGTGTTTTATTCTTTGTGAACTATTTCACAACTAAATGTTCTAATGTCATTATACAATTAGTTGATTGGTTAATGGTATCAACATTCTCTTATTTAATTCCATCGAAATTCTGTTACTTACGACTTCTTTCTTTCCATTTCATACAAATAATTCATTTGCCAATTAATACTCATTACCACGGATGAATGACATTAGGTGCTTGTAGTTTTGTTTTAATTAACCAATATGGTGAATTCAAACTTAAGACGGGTGTACTAAAGGTGACCATTGCTCTTAAGGTGATACGTTTTATTATTATCCTATTAGTTGCCCTACTAGTCGTTAAATGTCAGAACATCCTTGAAAATTGTCACTTCCTATCGGTATTATGAAATATAACATGTCAAGGAGGCGTGGTTTCCAAATTATCGATCATTTTGTGGTTTCATGTTGTCTGTTGGTGTCGCACTATAATATTTTGGCGACTACAAATTCTTTGTTGATTAAAATAACAAAAAAATTCAGAACTCACATATTAGTCTTATGAGTGACTTTCCACCTTTCATTACATCTTTAAGGATTGAAATTTAACTCTACTTCTTAAAAGTGAGAGGTTTAATAAATACCAAAACACGGTTGTTGGACTGGTTCCCGAGATAGCCATCGTGAAGAGAAATATTTACTTAAGTAAATAGCATTTAAAACAAGGAGAACGTAGAAAAAGAAAAATGAACCACAACCAGGAACTATGTAGTACTGTGCTAATGAGTTTAATTTTTTATTGTTATATATTGTATTGTTGTAAATAATTGTAATAAAACGGTGGTACTGAAATAAATAAATAAAAGGACTTTGTATAATTATCGAATTAAATGAGAAAATACTGTTTAAAATTGGCACTGTCATATATAAAAATGACAGAGTAATAAACATAAGACTATGTAACAAGTGTTGCTGTAACATGCAACCCTTCTTTGACTATAAAAGTGTTCGGTACATGTAACCAATATGATCGATTCGAAATAAATAATCTTTGGAGAAAATCCACTTTTAATACTTTCACATTAGTTAACTCCTACTTTCCCTCTCCCTTACAAAATTCCTATTTTCTGATGATTTTGGATTATCTTAAAGTATATCACTTAAAACCGCATGGAAACAATATATAACCATATAAACTAGTATAAGCCATGTAGAAGATGATTGCGAGAAAATATTTTGAATTTTACTGTTTCATCAAGAGACCCTGTCGGGTCTCCCCGCTAGTTTCATACTGCATAGCAACGCGACAGCCGGGTATATATACAGCAGGTAACGCGGTTCTGAAGCTTAAAATAGTTTTTTCTTCTCTATATTCAGTAGTTCCATGATTTATATTAGGTACGTAATTTATTCTCGCAATCATCTTCTACGTGGTTTATTCTAGTTTCTATGTATTAACATTCAAAAACGTTTTGCTGTAATATAAGGATCGAAAGTATATTAATGTAGAAAGATGATCAATAGTAAACTGTTTTGACAATATCAGAATACGTTTTTCAAAATTACAAACGAAAATGTGCATTCTCAGGATGTCTTTTATTTTAGAAAATATTCATGTAGTACTAGCCGAAGCATGAACAAAGCACTGCAAATGTAGTTTGTCTCCTGTTGTCGATTGCACTCTGCAAGGGAGTACTCCACCATGGTTACGAGCGCGCGCTCGGAAATAATTCATCAAAATCAAATATCGCTGAATAGCGCTAATTCATGAGGAATCGACGGCGGCAGTACCGGCGCAGAGGCGGTGGTGGCAGCGGTGGGGCAGCTACAGAAACGAGGGCAAAGTATCGGATGTAACGGGGTTTGACAAGTGGATAAACACAACGAACGCTCCTTTTCCTATCTCCCTCTCACACACACCACTCGTTTGCTGGCCGAAGCCCGTGCCTCGATCGAGTATTAGCGGCGCATGATTGATAAAGTTGCGGCTCCCGTCATCTGTATGGTGCATTTGTCTTCGTCTCTCGCTCTACACGCATTAATTTTTCTTTCTCATTTCCTCTCTCGGAGTACAGTTCGTATTACTCTTCTCTTTTCTGAGTTAGAGGTTTATCTACTGTTTCTTGCTTACGCGGCGATTTCTTGTAGTTTTTACCATTTCTTTCCGTCGATTCAGTCTCTTTCTCCTATTTTCGGTTGTCGTCAATTGTATTTAGATCATTTGTAACTGTCAATCTTAATATCCCGTTTTAACGTCGTTCTATTTTCACTTCGTTTTTTTTACACTCAATTTAAGTGAGACGGTCAAAATATAAAGTATTAGCCAGAATGAGAACAATTACTTAAACTAAATAATATTAAGTAATTAAAGTACATGGAAGAGAAGTAAATTATAAGTTTGCCTATGAATTCTACTTCTATTAACGTCCATTATATAATCTAATTAAATACACAGCTCTTCACTGACAATATAAATATTATTCGTCCATAAAAGGTTGTAATTTATTAATTATTTATTTGCCTATGAATATTGAAGCATAGTAGTGTAAGTTGTGGATCCGTAATAGTGTAAATAGGATAGATATAAGATTTTATTTCAAAACTGTTGCACGATGTAAAGTGCGTGAGGACCTTGCATTACGTATGCCGTGTTTCAGTCAAATATCAATGGACGGCGATGCGATATGTGTATTGCCGATTTCAGTCTTAAACGGAATCTATTTGTAAGTTACACCGTTTTATATTTAAAGCTGTTCAGTTTCATAATCATAAATTCTCTGATCTATATCTGAGTATCGAGGCCACTTCCACTTACCGGAGAATGAACAGCATGTTTAGTCACAAAAGAAGTAAGCTCATATATGCCATCTCTTTAATTCTTGGTTTATGATCAATGTGATTTTTCATATATAACCAATTTGATACTCGTATAATACATTATGAATTAATTTTCAAGTTGTAATTGAAATGGTATGACGCAGTTTCGTCAATAAAATGAACGGAAGAGGTATTTCATTCGTAATGTAACATATTTATAACCCCATAAATTTATGTTTGCTTTTGTTTTGCGCTAAAACAACTTTAAATAAAATCGTTTCCCTATTTGAAGCATCACAAATTTGTGTTGGTTTTTCATAATCATATTATTCATGTTGGCACTAGGTAGTGAATGAAAATGAATGTAAACACAGGGAGAAAAAATGTTTACCGGTACAATTTAAAAAAACAATGAACCTATGAGTGTATTTTTTAATTTCTCGATTTATGAAATCTCGGTTTATAAATAATGAATTCCTTTGAATATATATTATTTTTATTATATTTTTGGTTTTAGAAAATCAGACATTTACATTGACTAATAAAAAAGGACTTCCATTCCTCAAATTAAAAAAATGTATACATTGTCAAAAAATTTGAGGAAAAATTCGTGGGTTTCAGTACCATACCTTACCGTACGTTATTACCGTACACACTAAATATATCATTTTAAAACGAAACTAAATATATCATGTGAAAACAAGAAACGTGACAATTATAGTCGATAATTATATGAAAGTATCAGATAAGGATTAATGCATTACTAACATTATTCATCATTCTACTACAGTTTTGTGGCGATCCTCTTGGTATTTCTTCCTCTGGATATTTTTATATCCCGTTTCCTGTCCTTGGCTAGAGAAACCCTTCGGTCCTTGCCTCGATTCCCACTCGTCCAGACAGGAACGGCTGCCAAGCAGAGTTTTTCAATTTTATATTTATATGATGTACTCCCGCTTCGTCTTTCCCCCAACGCACCATTCACTGAAATATCCGAGCAGGACGAAGCTTCCAAACATTCTACTTTATGATGATGTATTGTGTGAAAAGACTAAACTAAAAAAAAGCATTTCCAGTTCTTTATTTTTCATTCCTGTGATGTATTACCAACTTTGTTGTCAAGAATGGCTTTTAGAGGTTCCATCATGTTTGTCGAAAAATACCATATTTCTTCTTATTCGCTTTCTGTCTTTTCGGTATTCCCCAGAAGTCCGGCGGGAACCCGAAAGCTGGGAGAAGCAGTAGAAGGCACTGGCTCGCTTACTGCAACACTCGACTAAAAGAGGAAAAGAAGAAATATTTTTATTTTTCGGAGGATTGTTATGTCCTCTTCTTTTTCTGTGTGGCAACAGCCGTCCTCTGACGTTGCCTCTGTGGTATTTTTCGCTCCCAGTACAGCGGGCACGAGAATGAAAACAGGAGCTTGCCGAATTGTGCCAACGAAAATTGCGGTTGATCAAAGGAACGCGCTCTGCCATTTTTCGACGCGCGTCAAAACGCACACCTCATCTTCGGGAGTCGTAGGTACGAGAGGTGGGGGGCGTGGTTGTGGGTAGCCGTGCAAGAAAGATCACGTTAATAACCTACTGTTTTTGATGAGGAATGCTTAAAAAAGAAAATGCATGCATTTTAATATAATTGTAATAGAGTTTGTTACATTTTATAATTCCACCAAAACTTCACAGTTTGTAAATTATCTATTCGCTAATTTTTGGATTCATGTTACATAGTATGTTAACTTATAAAATGAAATTTCCAATGCGTGAACATTTGGGCACATTCTATTTATTTCAGAGTTTTACTCCGGGCATGTTTCTTTATTAAATGTCATGCGGTGCTTCGCAAATAATAGCTACCACCGAAATATTAATATTTTATGAAACATATCCAATTTTTTTTGAACAATATTTATTTATACTATATGAGTATTTTATCTAGAATGTACGTTCGTATCTGAACACAAATTGTGATTTGTTACTAATCTAATTTTGGTAAATAAAATACTTGTATGTTCATTCCAGCACGCGATGAACGTTTTATAATCTAATTTTCAAATGTTGATTTCAATTCACTTCCAAAGTTTATTTTGTAACACATGTATGGACCGCAAAGCACAACGTTTGAGGGTTTTATAGCTCTTCTCTTCGCCACTAAAACCAATCATTTGTACAGCTGTCACCGCACTCATTCTCTATGAATGTTACAGCCATCAGTTCAATGGATAATTGCCATAGCAAAACATACAAAGAAGTACTAAATATTCGAGTATGTAAAGCGGTCAAAGCTTAATTTTTTTAACCTGTTGTGTGTTCCACTCCTATTTTAGTAAATCATTTGTTAGGTGAAGTCTACTCTTCAGTGAGTGAACCGTACTTCACAATACACTGGAATAGGATTTTAAACACGCTTTTCATACATTGCCACAATAATGTATTAGCTATAAAGACAAACTACTGTATTTCAGCGTCATTTTCTCGTTAGTATAATCTTTCTAATTATGTTGAGTTGTATTTTTTTTTCTATATCAAGAAATCCGAAAAAGAATAACGTTATTTTAGACTCAAAGAAACAGGTTTGCTGTTTGTAGGTTGAAAATTTTTCTACGTTTTCATTTCGCAATATGTATTTCCGAAATGCAGTTACCCGAATTCTATTGTTCTGAATTACTCTCGAGAGTATGTATTTTTATAATATTTCGAAAAATGGAGTTCTCTCATTTTTCGTGAAATCTGCTATGTATAAGTAGTTTCAATGCACACATGTAGTAATGAAAGTTAAGTGTATATCTCGTAACATAAAAAATTGAAATTTCGATTACTGAGAATAATTTTTTTTTCAATATCATGAGGTGCATTCTTATTATCTCATTCCTTTTGTTTTTTATGTTTAAGCAACTTTTATGTTTAAAATCATTGTGATATGGGAATCACATATATTCGAAACCTTCCGGAAATAACAGAAATGTGTGACAGCAGTAGTATTGCGTGAAAATGGATGTAGTGTGAATATTAGCAAAAGCGTTTTATGTCCAGTAATTAGCGTTAGTACAAAAACTAAATATCGCAAAAATCAAATATTGATGCCACTCAATTGATACTCCTACAATATATCACCGGATTTGCGAGCGTATTTGCTTTGACATATTTTTTTCTCCAGTCTGACTAAATATGGCGGAAAATATTTCTCGCTAGAAACACAAAATATTCGTTCGTGTTTTATTATTTGTTTTGTACGTTACGTATCACCAGCCAAAAACCAACTCGACGACGAGTTCCAGCGCAGCAGACGAGCGTAGGACAAAGCCAATATGCACGACTGAGCCGCGGCGTAATGCGGGAAACGAGCGAGCTGGTGACGCGCAACGCCGGCATTAGCTCCTGCGACAAGCGGCAACGGTGGCAATAGCAGCATCTCGTTCGCAAGTTTCCGAGCGACTGCGGGGGCGCGGTGACGTTCGCCAAGCGACGTCGTCCCACCAGCAGTCGCTGCGCCATCCATCCCACGCGTACCGCGTGCGGTTTCCAACCCCGGGAGCGCAGCGGCGGCGTTCAGGCAGCGTGAAAAGCGCGGTTTCTGCGGGCTAAGCTTAGACCCGCCGCGCCGTCACGGTGAAGTGTTGGTGACGAGTCTGTGCTTCGTAAGTCTCGACACTGCAGTTGAGGACAAGGTGAAGAACCCGTCATTCACCTTACCATGTAACCACTTAATAAGAGCTTCTTTTATCGTTACGTGTAATTATGCATACTAATATGTAAATGCGTAACGCGAAAGTGTGTCTGTCTGTGTGCTACTTAATCACGACCTAACCACTGAATCGATCCTGATGAAACTTGGCAAGGATTAAGATGCTCAGAATAAACATAGACTAACTTTAATGTTTTAAATGTGTGAAAAAAAGATAGAAAATGATTTTGACCATAAATGTCGATGAAATCGGGGAAAAAGAAAGCAATATTCCCTTACTCAGGCTAATCGGTTGTAATTGCTACGATGCAATATTGTTCGCTTCAAAGAGTTCTACAAAAAAGTGCGCAACAGCATATTATCTACGAAGGATTACCTACATTATCGAAAAGTTATTAAATATAGGAATGTTAACATACTTTAATTTACGAGTATAATTGAAGGAGAAAAAAAATCAATTTTCATAAAATTTAATACTTTTTTGTTTTGTGTTATTAACGAAGATTATTAACATCTTTAAATCGTAGAATTTGAACGACTGGTTTAGATTTTAAAAGCGTTTTCATGAAATTGTGCATTTGCGCTGACGGAATGCACAGTCTCTAGCCTCGGAAGCGATAATTCGACTTGCGCGGTTCCAAGCGAGTGGGTCCGTTGGTGTAAATATGTAAAGAAACGCCGCGTAATCAGCTAGTGGTTGTATATAAACAAATCTTGGAATTCAATTGATACTCAATTCCGATGATCGATCGAGTTCAAATTTCGTACAACCATATCAACCCGATGACAATACAACATTTTGGCATTTAGATGAAATAAAAATTTATTTTCCTTTCTTTTAACTACGATTCAATGTTATTGAATAGATATCCATTACTCAATTTTACCATATAAAATATGCATTATTGCTTATAAAGCAACTGTATTATCTAATGTATTATCTGAGATATCTAATTCACTTGATCAACCTAAAATCATGAAAATAATCCAGTTCTAGCATTTATTTCGGATATGAATATTTTTTGTCTCCACAGATAAAAAACTCGAACATCGTTATATTAAAATTTTATCTTAAATCGATTTTATCGTTGTTGATTATAAATCACGATCGCTGCAATTTTAACCAACGTAAAAATTCAATGTTCCTTCATCAATTTGAACTATAAAAATAAAAAATGGAAGATGGTGTATTTTGGGAAATAGAATATAAATTTGTGACATTTGTGATGCCAAAAATAACCTTCGAATCATTTGTTCAACCCAACTAGGTAGCTTTGGCTGTCAAATGGAACAATATCAACGCAAATTTACCCTTATATCCGTACTTGCTCATCATTTGTTTATTGAATTAATTTGCACCAAGTGCACACAGTTCTTACACTTTCATGACTAACTTTGAGAGGTCTGAGTGCAAAATGCGCCATGAAAACTAAACAACAGTTTATGTTTCTTTCGCACCATTACAAACGTTTAAAACCATTTTCACCTTTGGCGGAGGTCGGTCTTTTGTTTTGAAAATTATAGAAAGAATAACCCTGTTATTATTATTATATTATTTTTATTTCGTTTAGGATCTCTGCTTTTTCTGCTGGTCGTAGTGAGGTAAGGGCTACACCATGCACATTCACTCTGGATGATCCAACAATTTTCTGACTATTCTTGATGTGTTGAGCAAAACAGCTTTCTGAAGTTGTACATAAATAGGCTTACGAAATTTCAACATGCTAATACTATTGTGGAGGGAGATAGGGATGACTCCTGTAGAGGACATTACTACCGGCACTATGTAAACTCTCGCCATGTCCCATATCCTTTGTATTTCTGCCTTAAGGTCACTGTACTTCTGATATTTTTCCTGAATTGTTTTCTGAAGGTTGTGAGTGTTTGGAACAGCTATGTCTATCAAATAGGTTGTCTTTTTTTTTCTTGATCTTTTAGTACTAAGTCTGGTCTGTTGTTATGAACTGTACGGTCCGTAATTATTGACCTGTCATAATATAATTTGAAGTTTGTTGATTCTAAAACGTCAGCCAGCTCATATTTGTAATAAGGTGTGCTATTTTTATTATTATTATTGTTATTATTATTATTATTATTATTATTATTATTATTATTATTGGGGCTTTAAGGTTTGCCAACATCTAGGTTATTAGAACCCTGACATGCTATGCAGTTGAAAATGTTGTTTATAAATAAAAATATTGACATCTTTCAAATTATCTAGGAATTTGTAATACGCGAAATTAGACTAAACCGATGAATTGTTTGGTATTATTATGAATAATATTCGATCTTATTTATTTTATCAAATAGAAGTCATTTTAGATATTTCTGTAATTAAAAGCTATTGCAAAAAGTTTATTTTTTTATCAAGTACTCAATAGTGTGGTAGTGGACAGCTATGTTACGGGACAGGGTTCAATCGTGACATGGGTATGTCAGCGGGATCCGCGTGACCCTATTGTCCGCGGGCGGCGATCGTCAAATATTTAACACGGACTCGCTGGCGGCGTCACCGCAGGCGTTCGCCACAGCTCCGCTCCCTTCGGAACAACCCTCTCTGTACCCACCGGCGGCACCACAGTCGTACCACGCATCACCCCTGCACATCACTTCTCCCTCTCCGAATTCCACGTAGCACCCGCGACACAGCACACTCGTTGTCACAACCCATGTCACCTTGAGTATCGAATCGCGTTCAGAGTAAATGTTGTTGTTAACAGACGTTTTTGCACCTACGATGAAATTTTTTTTAAAAAATTATTATTCTTGCCCATATTTATATTCTGCGAAGTCACGAACTAAATCCTTTATATTCGGCTTACCCTTCTCTTTATATCGCTCCGTAATAAAAGTATTGTGTCTTACAAAATTGTAAGAATTTTTTTCCTTTAATAAGAACCAAGATTATTTTTAAAGTAAGTTTTTAAACAATTTTTTTAAACTTATGTTTTTAAACACAAAAGAATAAAGAATAATTTTTTTAGTAAAATTAATACACACAAACAAAACTATTTCCACAATTTCATTTTTTAGACTCTTTATTCTTTTTTATACGTAAGCAAAAATTTGTTGTAGTATTAATCTTTATTGTAATATTAACCATTATTGTCATTGCAAGTTATTGTAATAACAGTCTTAACCCAATAATAATAATAAGACATTTGAAAAATAGATCACATAAATAAATTAATTAATTACATTTATTGTCAAAAACGTTACAAACTGCGTGTGACCTCTTGGAAGACGAAAAACTAATTCACTCTCCGGAAGCGAACAAGGGACCATCCCATCAATTTCGATCACGGGCTCTAAGATGAAGGTGAATTGAAAATTTCAGCATTTTAGATTCTAAGGAATAACGATTTTGATCTTTCCTTCCTTGAACTTCATTGGGAATCTGAAAATCATATTTCATTCATTCTTGTAATGATGAATCCACCCTTCTTAGTTCATATTGCTTATTGGTGTTTCATCATTTCATAGTATGAAATAAATATATTAAATAGCCGTAACTCAGATTATTTTGCTTATGAATTGATTATATTTAGCAAGTGGAGCATTTACCAATCAGAGACAACAACCTATGTGTGGGGATAATGGCGGTACTAATCATACCATCATATGTGTGAGTGGCGTTGATTGGTGGCTTCATTTCTTCCGAGGATCTGTCAATGTTTAGACATGAAATGGTTGTTATTTCATGTAGTGTCCTTTCTCGTTTCAAACATAAATTAATTTTTAAGCGCATTAAGTCGTAAATTTTCTTGGTACCAAGTTGAATAAAACGGGTCTATGAAGCAGAAATTCCTCACAATTTTTGCTAGGAATCATGTTCAAGTGAGAGGTATAAAGAAGACGACTAATATACTAAGAATAATGTGTTCATACATTTTATTAATTTTTCAGTGTCATTACTTAGTCATTACAGACCACTCATACCAATTATTTAAACTACATTAAATTAAAACTTATTAATAACCTTCTCTCCCCGCATTTTCTGCTACTCTCCAGCCACAAGTTGACGAGTACTAATTTTGATAAGATAAATTTTTTCGACACTTATGGTGTCATTCCAGTCAATGTTGTCGTATATTTTGCAATTAAGAACAAACTGTTCCTCTGTTTCAATGAATTTCCGATTACTTTTCTTATCAATTATATCCAAACCCAACATTGACTTTATGTATCACTTCTTTCGTGGCTACAGGAAATAGTCCTTTTTAAATTTATTGTCTTCTTTACTTTTTTTGTCAATTTCAGGATTACAATATGTTTTCAGAAGAAAACATTCCAAGATATAAAAAGGAAATAGCTTTTAATAAAGTAATATATATTGAACTTTAGAAAGCCTTTTTTATTATTATGTATACTGTTAAATGTTTAGGGAGTATTTAACGACAAAACTTCCGAGAAACACTGAGAGTGGCAAACTACTATGAGTCACAGGTTGACATTTATTTAATACACAAAAGTCTCTACATTCACGAGTACATTTTGTTCATGAATCTACTACACAAAGAACTTTATTGGATTTTTCCGATGTTTCTATGTTAAAATATTACGTGACTAATTTTTAGAAGTTACAATACCATATCAAACTACATTCTGCAATGGTAAATACATTTTTGTGCCTGAAATTCAAATGCTAATTATAAGGATATGTATAATTCTAGAAACTTAAAATTACTCATTATTTTCTCCAAAGCAAATTTACGCTCAAATACGTTTTTCAAAATTCAACATCATATAAAACTCCAAGAATCGTTGCGCAAAAAAACATATTGAAACACATAGTTTCCTGGAAGAGCTCTGTTGAACAAACTGAACTTTCAAATAGTGCCGAATAATGAATCATCCTATAATTTTTTTAGGGTTTCCTTCCCTCTTTCGTTTTATCCCTTTAGCCAATGAGTGTGTTCTGCGAACACAGCATTCCCCGTGAATGTAATCACTTTGACAAGGTTAATCAGCAATATTTCGATCACAAAATTACAATTCATTGTGACTGAAAACAGAAATAGAGAGAAAACCATATTTAATTAAAACGTTTTCATTACCGAAATGGGCATAGGGCTTTGGATGACAGGAAACAACAAGGACAGAAAGTTTTAACATTGTTGCCAAATAGCAAGTAAATGGTATTGGTGAGTTTGAAAGGTCATGCGTTGTGACCTTTCATTTGAGGAAACATTACTGTTTTTATTTCAGTCAAACGGATTGAATCAAAGACAATTTGTATTTCGGTGTGTTTGGATGGATTTTTTCTCTTTTTTGATGCGTCTATTTTGTGTACAAATATCGTACAATTTAGTTACGATTTTTTTTTGTGTGTAACTTGGAGTTTGCTTAAGGATATGGTAAATTTTAGAAAGAACCCTTCATTAATTATTACCGAAAATGTATTAAGGACGTCAATTAGGTTACTCCCCACAGCCAACACCATCCAAACCATTATCCGGAAATGCAAACCATGATCTTTCTCAAAGACATTAAAGATGAATTTGCTTTCCTTTCTTTTAAAGATCGTGACCCCTCACTCTTCCCGTAATGATTGTGATACACCCTCAATATTTTTCTCATCTATATTTTTTTGATTTATAGTTAGATATTTTCAACGTCTGCGTTAGTCAGTCCCAAGTTCATTAAAATCGGTTCTGTGATGCAGAATATGTGCAACTAACAAATACGTATATACAACCACATTGGTTTATACATACATATATACGAGTACTATGGCAATTACTTTCAATAATTTTTCATCCTTTTTGTTGCTCAGCAGATGTTTAAATGTTTAAATTAATATTCATTTGTAATGAAGTACACGATGCAAGAGAATAATAGTATAAAAGTACAATAATTTTATTTCTGTCAAAAAATACGAAGGTGGTGTGAAGTAATTTGAAATTCGCAGGTAAAATTCAATATATGTAACTCCCCTACGCATAGCTCAAGTGTATAAGCAGTATCCCTTAGTGATAAGTTTTATATCTATCAGTTAGCGGTGTCAAGAAACTAAGACTTCTTCCAGTAAAAAGTTAGGATTGAAGATACTAATTCATGCACCAATACCAAACCACCAACATTAATGTATAATATTATTTTACATCTAAGAGTGAATATTTGTACGTAAAATACACAAAATTCAAACAAGACGCGATCACCTAGAAATAAATATGCATCATATTGTACTTCTTCCTAACTTGGTTTCTAATCTTGGGAGAATTCATCAATAATCTTCTCATTTTACACCCAAAGAAAAATATATTATATATGTCGCGGATAGCCATTAAACCAGGAACCACGTGAAAGAATGACCACGAGAGACTTAACTCTCGTCTCTGTGTTCCGGTATGATAATACGAGCGTAATGGATACTCAGTTGAGTTAATATACCTCGTTGATATAGTGGAAACTAATGACTGTTAGCTCGGTTGACAAAGAAATAAGCAACCGATAGGTTTGTTGCGTAACCCTAGCACTCCACAGCATCTCCAGAGCTTCCCCATCACGAAGCATGAGCTTCTCGTCGTGGTTATCGTGTACGCCAACCTCGCTCCGCTCCGCTAGCGTCACAAACCATTGCTCTCCCTGCCTGTCGGTGTCCTTCTCTACCCTTAGCCACTCCCCATTTGCTGTTACACTTCAATTTTTCCGAATCGTCACCAAGACTTACCGATATTTCTCTCATGTAGCGCACTCTACCAGTCCGTGCAGTTATTCCTACAAGACGCATGCAACGACTCCTACCCACATGACACAGCGCTGTCATTTCATTGCATTTCAATCCACTAAATGTATTACATTAAATATTTCCAATTCTATCAAAAGAAATGATAACTTTATTTTGATAAGTTTCTCATGCTCGCTAATAACGCACTTTTTAGTAAGTTTTTGCTAATTTATTGTTATATTAAATTTTTCATCTCTTTTTGAAATTTTCTTCAAACAATGGAAAAATTTACGTATTTTCTTAAATCTTTTTATTTAAATTTATTTATATGATTGTAAAATGAGAGTAATTTTTCCTTTGATTAAATTAATCGTGAACTAGGTAACGATGTATAGATTCCGATTACCTCATTTATCTGCATTTTAATATACATACCAACGTTGCTACTATCAAATATTAAAGGATCTCACTAATGAAATAGAAGTAATATAAGTTTTCAAACTCATTCTACGAAAGGATTGTATGAAAAGGAGAAGCTCACTTGGATACTTACGTTAGCGTAGATGATTAATTGGTGCCAAGGAGAAAGTAAAGCGTGCAATAAAGGAGAAGAAGATGAAAATGTCTCCTTAATTTCCCATTAGTTCTAGTTGATCGTCAGGAAATAAAGAGATTCTAAAAAATATCATTAGGATTTCGCATTTACCACACTTTTTTGTCGGTTTTACAGATCATCTTTAATGTATCAGTCTTGATATCCACTCCTGTGTATCATGATATTTTTAATCTACAGAACAGTAAATTTAAGTCCTAGAGAGATATCCTTTGAAGTGCGAGCTAGATTTTGTCACTAGCTGAGAATAATGAAACGGTTTGTTAAACAGATTGACCTCAAGAAAAATCAGAATTGAAATCCAACCAATTCTTAAAGTTACTTACTGGAAAATAAAATATTATTTTTATTGAGAAAAAAATATGTATATTTTGATATAAACAAGAAAGTAATTACCATAAAATTAACTTTAATTAAGTTTCAAAACGAATAAATTTCTTATGTGAGGTATTGTAGATGTTCTATGCAAAAGATGAATTTTTGCAAATGTTCAGTCTACTTGTGGATGAAATAATTATGTTCTTGTGCAAGGTTAAATTTATTCTACGACACCGATAGTTCCTGAAAATATACCTTGACACACTTGACACAATCCTTTCAAACTCGTTCAAAACTCATCATAAAAGTTGGGATGAGCTGGACACACATTTTTGCGATGTAACTCCGACCACTCAAAAAGTACATGATTCAGTACTTGCACGAAGATAAAAATCCTTCAGGAAATGTATTCTTTTTAGTCTTGTGAAATGCCTGAAATCTAATTTTCATCGCAAACAGAACTTCCTGTTCTCTAGGAGCTTGCCTCACGTGCCCATTGCGGAGTGAGATCTGCGCCGTCTCAGTAGTGAACTTTAGTTACGCCCAAGTTGTGGATCTCAATTATAACTTAGACGGTGACAAGAGACGTCTGTCCCTGTGTTTATAGGTGGATGCGCACCCTACCGTGACTCTTGGGATCAGCCCCTCTCGAACCCACCAGCAGATTCCTCAGACACTTTGTATTCATTGATCTTCTTGGTAACGAAATAGTCACCATTGGTGTCCATAGAAAGAAAAATGAAATAGAACTCCTGTTTTCAAAACACTGTGAATAAAAAAATTCAAACTCATGCTATTTCTGCTTTAAATGCATTTTAGACTAAAGCTAAAACCATTTAGGTTATGTCATCCTAATGAAGGTTTTGCAGGGTTTTATTCTATTGCTGAAGGTAAATATTGGAATGGGTCTTAGATTGCTGACCCAGAGTAAAATGTCGAATTTAGTCCTCCAATTATTTTTATTCATATTTTTATATATGCTCATTAATTGTAGTGGTCAGGTCCAGATGACTTGAACTCTCAACATATAAAGTGATTATATTAAAATATTCTTCTTCTTATCATTAATATTACTGACGTATACAGCTACCGTTAAGGAAGACCTCCTCAATCAACTATCACACAAAAATCGGAAACTTCTGTGATTATTGAAATTTTGTGAGATTGAATAGAGTAGTGCAATTATTGGTGAAAAAAAATCCCAACCGAAACACTTGAAATTATGAACGAAGCGTTCACGAGATGTATTACGACCTGTTATGTTTCATGAAGACCCTCACGTACACGCAAAACCTATAAACGAGTATCAAGCACCGGTGAAGATATTGGTAAGTGCGAATGTACTTCATAATCAAATTTCCATGCAAATGAGTTTGAAATCAATAAGATAAGTATCAACATCAAATGGACATTTACAATAGGCATAATATTGTGTGAGAGATAGTATTGTTCTAAATAGTTATGAAAACGAATTAGAAGTGATTTTCCAACTTCTCATATTTTGAAACAAAATACAAATAATTTTTACCTTTAATTTTTTTATATCTTTTCAATGTGGTAAATTTTTTGTTTTTCCATGTGACGGCGATATATTTAAACCGCTAGATACTACAAATTACGATCAAAATTATGTTTGCTCTACATACTCTCATTTTTCCCTTGTACAAAAGTATGAAATTTGACTTCTTCCGTAAAAATAAAAATTTGTAAATGTCCCCACGTTGAAATATTTGTTCACTATCCTATCTTAAACAGGCATTTTAATGCAGGTTTTGTGGATGTATACCAATCCACAAAACAAACATGAGTCGCATCACTCAGTTAAAAAATACATTCACGGACTGTCTTTGATTTTCTATTTATATTCGTTTCTGAAGGAAAAATTGTAGTTACATTTCCCACCATAAAAACTGTGTTGTATAAAAATACAGAATATACACAAATGTTATCGTGATCAGTTTGTAATTTCAAGAAGAAAAAACACTGTTTCCCCTAAAAAAATATTCAGAAAAAAAGGACTCTAATGAGCATAACGATAATTACGTACCAACACCTCGGGACGTTGATACTTCATAGCCATTCAAATTTTACAAGGACTTTTCAAACATTGTTTTTTTTTCAATGGTTCCCATCTAGTTTATCAAATAAACCGATTTTAGTTTGGTTTAAGAATACAACAAAAACAAAGTATAAATCATAAAAATGAATACGTAACAAGGATTTGAAGTTCATGCAATTAATATATTTCTTTTTAATTATACGTAACCATACTGTATTTTAGACGAGGAGTATTTGACAATAGTATCTCGTTATTTCCACTCCTACGTGTTCTCTAATTTTAATCTTATACTTTTCCGAGTCAACCAATGAACACTTGCTTCGCAATTCTTTTTATTTTTCGATATTCTCCCTTTGACTTCTTTCCTTCAAACGTAGCCACGGATATTCAATATGACAGAGAAAAATTTTGAACCAAGAATCCATTTATCGGTTATAAAATAACGCAAAGTATAAGTTATGCAACTCCAAGTTTTTGTGATACGGTGAGCTCTTTTTGCAAAGAGAGGAAAGTCTGATGTATTCAAGATCAAATCGTTCTTTTTACCCTTCTTATGTGGTAAAATCTCCAGTTCTTTTTCAAGTATGTACTAAACTAAAATAAATACAAAACTATCAAAATAGGAAATAGTTTCACTTCATCTGTTTTCTGATGTTATTTTTAGTGGAGTAATATTATCCAGAATCAAAATAATACAAGCATGCAGAAACAGTTCACCATCCCCATCACGACACCAAAACGCACCAAGCAACAGTTTGTTCCCGAGCATCGCGTTCTGCGGTAGACATGTAACAGTGAACGAAACACACTATAGTTGCTCAGCCAGTCGACTTCGATTGAGATTGAAACACAAGCGGGAGTACTAGTCACTTAGGGGATTCCCAAGTCTCGACAAAGCAGCGCCCGATGGAACTCAGTTGCACGTGCTTTGCCACGAAGTTGTATACACCTTGCGTACACAAGACGCCTATGTTGGAAGTACCATTCGTGCCCACAAGAATAGGTCACTTAAAATCAAATTAGTTCCTTATCCATTTCAAAATTTAATTTTTAAAATAATAAAGAAATATCAATATTACATAGAACTACAATAAGGATTTCAATGTTATTTAATTTTACATCATACCCACACACTCATTTGAGCCGATTTTCTTGAGACGATGATATGATGGTCACTGAAAACAAAAGAATTATCTAATATTAGCATTCCTATTTTAACCTCAAATACATATCGTCCTAGAAAGAAATATGCTTAACATTGTAATTTCGTACAGTTTAATATACTCGTAAGATTATCGGAAAATATTTGATGTAAATAATACATTTACGTGAATGTCAGATTTCAGACTAATTGAACGATGAGTAACCGGAAATATTTCGAGAAGAATACACACAAACGAGAGGGAATCTTACATGAAATAAATATTAGATGAAATGAAATAATGAAATGAAATAATGAAATGAAATAATGAAATGAAATATTAGATTGTTGTCAATTTGTAACCCAGTAAACATTTTTAATTTTTTAGGAAGCACAATAATATATTGCAACATCTTCACAATACTTATGAAACATATTTTTTTGTGGATGTGGATGACCAGGGACTTTGTTTTTGGGTAATCATGTGCCAACATCTTGAACTTTGCGTCGTAACACACGCTATGTTTATCGTCTCATTAACGTTTCTACTACCCCGAAAGTTATCAGATTTTTAATTTTAACATCGTAAGTTAACGTCCGTTCACTTTACAACACCAATCAGTTCTTCCCTAAATAAACAATTTCTTTGGCTGCCTTCCGCATTGCAACCATATTTTCCCCTCAATTCACAGCTAACATACTTGCACATAACAATGATCTAGACTGGGGGTCAGCAACCTGCGGCCCTCGAACTCATNTAAAACGTAAATTATATTTTAATGCCATTAATCCAATTAAAAATGCTGGTGGTATAAACATCAGGTATACAAATTAAATCAAGAATCACGTTTAAGATGTTTAACGCAATTTTATCTAAGAAAATAATTTATACTATCACGAAACATATAAAGAGGATGAACTTGTTTTTTTTTCGGGATAAACCCCGTCTTAGTAGATAAAACTACCAACGTTTCCATCATGCTATGGCCTTCTTCAGGGCAATGTCAGAGTCGTACAGGCCTAAGTCGCTAAATAGAGTACGACAGCGACTAAGGTGTGTACGACTCTGACATTGCCCTGAAGAAGGCCATAGCATGATGGAAACGTTGGTAGTTTTATCTACTAAGACGCGATTTATCCCGAAAAAAAAACAAGTTCATCCTCTTTATATGTTTCGTGATAGTATAAATTATTTTCTTAGATAAAATTGCGTTAAACATCTTAAACGTGATTCTTGATTTAATTTGTATACCTGATGTTTATACCACCAGCATTTTTAATTGGATTAATGGCATTAAAATATAATTTACGTTTTATTCCCCAATTTTAATATGTTGTGTTGGATATCTATGCGGTTCACAAAGAATTAAAGGTTTGACTATATGGCCGCGAACTCGCGACTATGGGACCGCCAACTCTTCACACCGACCCATCTTCCAAATACAAATAAACACGTAATACCAAGATGCCGACTTAAGGGAATTAACGATGATTATATAATTTTTATTTATTTGTAGAACTAATGAATGCTGTACAAAAGTTGATTTCTTTTGCATAGAGATATTATTTGCATATTTATTTTTATGATTGTAGTGTCATGTTATCACGATTATTTATAAAAGTCTTTTTGTATTTCATAACTTTATAATCCACACTTTGATTTTACTGTTAAGTCAAGGAGCAGTTCCTGTAGGTCAGCCAGGCGTGAGGAGGTCTCGCTGACCCGCCTGCGCATAGGACATTGTCTTCTCACTCATCGGTATCTCTTGTTACTTGATGATGAACACGTTTCTGAGAAGTGTAGCTCTTCTCTGACAGTGCGCCACCTACTAACTGAATGCATAAAATACACCAGAATACGGAGACAAATTGATCTGGCTGCAGATTTACCAACAATTCTCGGAAATGAAACGGATGATGTAAATAAACTATTGAATTTTATAAGTAGATCGGGACTCCTCCCACAAGTTCTCGGGAGGGATTTAATTTGCATTCTTCTTTCCTCTTACCTTTGTCTTTCCTTTTATCCTTCTTTTCCGTAATTTGAAACTTATAATTTTCAGAATATTTTTAATTTTTGATATAATGTATTAGGCAACTGTTTCCTTTTCTTTTCTCTCATCTTTGTATTTAGATATTTGTTAAATTCAAGAGGGTTTTTTAGTGGGTACGGTCGAGATATTCGGCGAGTCTAACACACGGGGAAGAGTCACTACGGTTCTTCCCTATGGTGCGAAACTGCATTTTTCCCCACCTGCAAGGGCACTAATGACCTTGACGTTGACGAGCCCTAAAGCCCCACAAAAAAATCTTTGATTTTATAATCACTAATC
This sequence comes from Laupala kohalensis, assembly GCA_002313205.1. Taxonomy (NCBI): domain Eukaryota; kingdom Metazoa; phylum Arthropoda; class Insecta; order Orthoptera; family Trigonidiidae; genus Laupala; species Laupala kohalensis. Next base: position 2,239,717 of record NNCF01127530.1, on the reverse strand, counting down.
AAACAGATAGACATTATTTTTGTGGGCTGTTTAAGCTCCAGTAAGCTAATTGTTAGTACAGTAATTTGGTATTGTCTGCCTTCTGAACATTTTCGTATCAATCAAAGTCCACACACCAAAATCATGGTATCAGAAAGAAAGAAAGAATGCTACATTAATTCCATTAGAATTGGCCTGAAAAATATAAAATTGTTTTAGGTCAGCAACCGAAACGTACTTCATAGAATTTTATGAGTAAAAACGTAGATCATATTCAAGCTTTCCAAGGAAGTTTACAAATAAAGACAAAGATTTCCTCTCTTTTTCACTGTTTGAAAAGCAGACCGCATAAAAGAAGGACCCCATAATTGCTCCATCTTCGTGACGTTATAATGAAGTGTATAAAAAAGCTATCATTACACTATGAATATGAAATGAATATGACGATTAAATCATGATCTAGTTCCATAAAAACAGAACGAAAATTGTCTTCAAAAGGGTAAACACCTAACTACGACGGAAATACTTAATGAGTCTTCAATTAACTCCGGAAAGAACTCATTATGGATAATAAAATATGCTTAAGTTTGTAGTTAATGACACAATTATTAGAATTTTCAAATAACGGAAGATAATAGCATTCATTATTAAATGAACTTATTGTTCGTTAACAATAAAAGTTTAATATTTCAGACCCCACAATTCAATCTTGTATATTTCCTCTCTATCACCAGAAGATGTGATATGATGAAATAAATGTGTATATGATGAAATATTTCTCCGCTATGCTAGTCAATACCGTTTGATGGATATTTTTTGTTAAAATTATCGAAGCTGTGAGATACGTCCTTGAGAAGACTTTGCAATTTTCACCCGTATCTCGCTTGTTTCGGGGGTGTGAGTTCATTGAGCATGGTCGTTATCAAGGCAGGCGACTAAGGGGGAGGCTGCAAAAGCATCACAAATATTGTATTCGATTTGTGGATGTAAAATGAACAGTTAAACATAAAAAACTACTGTTTCATAATTATCAGTTATTTCCTTACAAATACATGTGTTCTTGATTTATCCTGTATCATTCTGTACCAACACACCACAAGCCCACATGCGATGTGTTGTACGCTTTTGGTGGAGAAGCGGGATTCAACCATAAACCACAACCTTTATGGTAGAGTTCGCTGCCACCAGCTTGGTTCCCCCAAACAATCAAACACACGTGCAATAACAATAAAACATTTAATTCAAATTAAATAGAGATCAGAATATTTACAAATGTAGACAATCTCGCAAATCATAAATACAAGTTTGAACTTGTTATTACTTGATATTGCTATCTAAAAGCAATAATTACACACAGTTATAACTACTGGTGTTATGAATTAAATCTACCCAGATTATCCGAAGTTCAAAAAGTTCCAAGTTGCTATCTCGAAATAAATAACTGTTCCAAGCTATGTTATTCGCGCCTATAGCAGGTAATAGAATTACCGCAGCAATTCTCAGTGGTCTGACGACCAAAACTAACCAAGTTACATATTAAATAACTTGCGTACTTCTATACACTTTCGCAGTTGTCTCAAAGTCTGAAAGCCTTCAGTATAAAAGTCACTTAGGAGCTGAAATCCCTCCAATATATATTGAGGCAAAGGTCACGTGACTACCTCTTCGCCCGTTTCCAACACCCCACCTCGGCTTGGTCACTCCTCAGCTTCCGAGAAAAACTGCCTTTTCGGATGAACACTATTTCTGTCAAATGCTGAAATATTCCATACACACTCATTTTCCCTCTCAGGGCGTTCATCTCAGTTTCCAGAAGTAGATGGGAACTGGTCAATCTCTTCACAATACGAGAGGTCTTAACGCGCACCTTTCCTTGTTTGGGCGGCGACGGGCATGGCTCTTAATCGCATTTGGAATTTCCGGCGAGCACAGTGCTTGAAAATGTTATTTCAAAATCTGTACTGGCCACGATGTTACACATTCCTATTTAAATTTATCTACTGATATATTCAAGGAAACGTGAGAAACTGCACGGAAGAGATCAATTCCAACCCCCAAAAGACATTAAGTGATATCAACTAGATGAGAATAAGAGTGATGAAAATATAAAAAATAATTGAGTATTGGTACATTGTCTTGTAATATTTTTTTGAATTAGAAAATATTATTTGGTCGCTGTTTACGCTAATTCATTAAAAGATAGTTACATGATTTCAATAATGTACTTTGTACTTCCAAAAACTGGATGTGTAATATTATGCGAGGATGTTTCAGAATTGAATATGTTAAAATAGCTACCTTTTTTGATAGATTAGAAACATTTTTGATCACACAACGTTTCGTGTATAAATGTTGACTTCTTTTCAAACAATTGCTGAAAAAACTAAATTAAATGTCTGAGAAAGTCAATCCTTCTCAAAATCATTCAGTGAAAGAAGATTATGATAAATCCCTTTATAAAATAAAGAGACTATGAATTTCTTTAAAAATTAGAACGGTTCTTTTACAAAAGAGAATGTTCAAAAAAGACCGATTTTAAAATATGATTAATAAAAAACAAACAAGATTATACATCTTTTTTTATTTACTAAAAGCTACAATGTTGTAACTTTACATCATTATACGTATTTAACATTGACCACCTTGATATACCATTAAAATAAATATTTGTTTCTGCGTGAGGACGAGTTATTTAACGTATAATTTGAGAAGTCAGTATGGAGACGTCTCTTTAAGAGCACAAATATGGAATCGCACAAAAAAATGTATTCCTAATTCCACCAGTCGATTCATTGGACGTAGCTTTTGTGAATTTCCAATTTGAATGCTCTCGTGTGATTTGCAAAATACCCAGGTTAAATTGCCACGCATTTCTGCCAAATGCACGGAGTTCTGACTGGACTCCACTTTACTCATCTTCGGCTGTCCTCCCCTCTATCTCCTCTCCATCCCACTCATTCCAACAGACATGGGCGTGTACCATACGCGCTTAGAGAGATTGACCGTCATTCCATTATTTCATGCCGAGGGGAGTAAAATTTAACGAGGTAACGTCACATCCAATTAACCATAGTCCTTGTAGTGAAGAAATGGCGAATTTCTTTTTTTATGTTTATATGTTGGTTTATAACTTTGTTAAAATCTGTGGAATTATTTTCGTTGTAAGTTTTTTCAAAGTCTTAATATTTTAATTAACATTAGTTATCCATTATTTTCCTTGCGTCGTCTACAAATCTGTAAAATAAACAGTGGAACTACTGAAACAAGTCCTGTAATGGTTTTGAGTCGAGAGTAAAAAATATTTTATAATTTAACACGAACATTTCAAATTTTGTTCTTTTCACCAGATGTTTTATCGAAAATATTTTAATCGTTCACAATTATTTGAATATAGTACGAAATACATTAATGAAGATTAAAAAATGTATATGAACGAAAAATCATATACCGCCTCAATAGTAATAGATCTGAAATTTATGTAATACATAGATACAACAGTGTTGTCATAAAATTAAATAAAGACAGAATTTTAAAAGGAAAAAAATTATATCTCGAATAAAGCTTATTGTTGGATGTTCAACGATTTTACAACTTTGTTACATTGTCACGACCACGACGTAATGATAATAATAGTAGTGATAATGGTAGTGATAATAAATAAATGTGGTCTTCGGGTTCATTTCCCTCCTCGTCTCCGTTCTCATTTGGCAATATTTATCGTACTATACCTTTACTACTGGGTGTACGGCAATAAAATTATACGAGAAATTATCCTTCACTCGTGGGTGTGTATTACCAGTACTAAAGTGGAGTCATGTGTACTTCCTGCGATCAATGTATGGGACGTGTCCAAGGCCTTCGGCATAACAGGCAAATGGTGTACATTCGAGAAAAGCAAACGGCTGGTGTAGCAAGTAACACCCGTGTGACCAAAGCAGGAGCTTCAGCAGATGTTTCAACAATCAAAAGTTATGACAATAAATATATTCAATCAAATATAGTCCAACTATTATTAATGAATGTTGAGCAAACATTAACGTCCAGTGAATGTGAAACAACGATGATATACATGCTTCATATTGAATTAGTAGCACAGTCGAATATTATTCAGTCAGTAAGTTACCACAATGTTCACTCAACAATATAATATTCACCCACGAGTTACTTGAGTATATGTAGTGATACTCGCTAACCACTTGAAGGCGCCACTGCGTCGGGCTGCAAGATTTTGTCTTTATTGTCCCGACTGTATGATATTAGACTGTTGTTGTAGCCAATTCTTTTGAAGTCGTACTTCCAGTTTCGACTTTCGGTTCATTTCCGGGTCGATATCCCCTTTTTTTCTACCGTACGCGAGAAGCGTCCCATCCGGTTAACGTCATTGTCTCCAACCTGAGACAAGAGCGCCGCTAAAGTCAACAACGGTGGTGTGACGGCCGTCGAATGAACTTGTCTTGCCAACTTCCTAATTGGGACTCGTGAAGCTCGCGAAGGTAACTGAAGCGCGGCGTGGAGTAGACTCTTGCGACTGTAGCTGAACGCTGCGGCTGAAATTCCCGAAACCGCGTAGCTTGTTAATTGTTGTTGAGAAACTCTTCGTGGCGAGGTTTCTCACTCGGTGGCAGTGGAGGAACTGACAGCAAGGGTGACGAAACGGGGTGACGAGATTGGAGTATCAGTGGGTGCGATGTTGATTTCAACTGCAAAAGCTTAAGCTTAAACGGAGAGGAAATGAGGAGGAGGGGTGGTGCAATGAAAGATATGGTCAACTCAATGAATCGACGCTGTTCTTTATTTGTATACGTATAAAATTTTATTTGATTATGGTTGACTTAACACATCCGATTAGAGCAGTGACATCGCGATAATTTTCTTTTCTTTTTTTAAGGACTAACAAGAAAAAAAACCTTTCATTTGATACAACCCGATACTACCAATTCAAGAAAAAATGGGCGTTTTTAATTCAAACTAAGATAGTCTCTACTTAACTCTTATCTATTTTTCATGAATCAATACAGTGATCATAGTTTAGTGATATGTTTCCTTTAATTCTATTCCTACGACAAATCACAAAACAGATCTTCCATTAGTTGAAAACTGCACATGTATTTTTCAATTACCTTTTTTCCTCGGCTTATTCACGTTTACTTGTTTTTTTTCTACTGAAGTTGTCAGTTATGATCTTCAGTAGGTTTTGAATGAAATGAAAATCATCAACATTATCCTCAAGTCGTATTGTTTTTGCATTTCGACATCTCGGAAGTATCTAAAAATCTGAAATGCATTTTATTTTAAATTCGAGTTAGTACAATTACTTCTTTATCATTGATGTAGGTTACCGTCATAATCCTCTTATATTTTCATCCCCGCAAATTCTACTCTCAGCATCCTCGTGTGTTTCTCTCCCATTCCCTAGACGAATGTCATGCACCTAACAAAATATTTATCTCACGTTTTCAGACTGTCCGCTTGTATAATAGGCAAATTGCGTAGTTCACGCTTGGCTTGCTTAACCACAAGAGACCACGTAACAATTAGAAACCTCGTGGGAGAAGAAAGAGTTAAACACGAGTTTGCGAGGGTGAAGACAATACAACACAGTCCGATTAATATAAAAGTTGCAACAAAACCACTTTGAGATGGCGTTGCTGTGGCGACGTCACGTCAATATTTAACGAGATGCGGCAACCCAGCGCTGCTACGTGGCGGCTTGCCACAGTGGTAGATGCTTGCAACAGAGAGTTGATACTACTGCTCCGTGTTTCACTATAACAGCAAATAACAAAGAACGTTGAGAGGGTGATGTGCGATGTATTCTTTGTTTATCTTCTGCCAGGGATGGGGAACTACGATGTTTTCAAATCGAATTGTTAAACGCTTATTTGCACTACATTAGCGGTCAGGAATTTCAAGACATGAGTTATGTAATAATGAACGTAACTATATTTCAGTAGTTTGGAATTGTATTATCATTAACTAAAGAGACGCCACTAAAAATGAAGAATGCTGATTCCACATATAGCATAGCCAATAGCAATCGTAATTCTTTTTTTAATTAACTATTTTAAGTTGAATTCATCTCAACGTGAATGACTTACGTAAGTTCATAAATTCCTATTATATAATATGTACCACGTCGTATACTTAGTAGCGATTATTCCATTTTCAAGTCCCCTGTAAAAGTCTCCCGTAAATTCTAAAATTGACATAACCGTTGATTTGTAGGTAAATATTCTATTTATACTCGCATTGTTATAACATTCATCATTACTGATTTATACCATCTCCACTTTATGTCGAGTACATTGGAAGAAAAACGCCCCTTTCTGTTTCAGAGTAAACATTCGGCGTAAAATCGTCCCTTTCTGTTCCTGCGTAAGCAGTTATTAAATTATTTATATTAACAATTTTAAAATGTTCAAGTATTCGATGTACAGTAGGTTTTAGGTTAGGATAGGTTTAGAATTTAAAAGGAAATTTCTTTACAAAATTTTAGCTGACATAATAATAACCCTGGCATCGAATGTTTAAAATTTAATCCATATTTAACTTAGGAAATAGAATTGTTTTGAAACATTTAAACGGAAATTTCCTATATTTGAACTTAAAAATGTAAATTCTCTAGTTTTGAAATATCTGGACATTAAAGCAATACAGAAACCTTGTATAACTTGTTTGCATAACTGTAATATTAGCCATTTTAAGTATTTTCTCCATAGAAATAATAACAGTGGTGAAACTTATTAACAAATTTTTAACACTGGACTCCAAATACTGAAGAATACAAATTTTAATGACAAAGCATTTAAAAGTCTCTAAAAGTAAGAATTCCGAAATACTTCTCAGAGGCACAAATTCTTATTTTTATCTAAATCGGTTGTAATTTTACACATCTTAATTTACGCATTCTGAGAAGGAAATTACAAAAATTGTTACTTTCGATTGTTAACGATCACTCTTATTAAGATAGAAAAGTATATTTTAACACATGTTTCAGCCAAAATACATAGCATATTCTGATTGTAAAGTTCTCTAATTTTGCTCGAAAAGTTTCTAATACTTTCTAACTTCGCTGGTGAAGGGTTTTCTAGTGATACTTCGTAAGCGAACTAGGGGCGCACCCACGGGGGCGTCTAAGGGGGATAAAGCCCCCTCCCCTTTAAGTATATATTTAAGAATTATTCTGTAAAACGAAAAAAGAAAAAAAAACTGTACCAAATCGTAACTACATAGAGGATAATTTTATGATCAAAATTGATTTATAGTCATATATGAGGGTTATGTAAATTATCCAACTTCGAGTAAACTATTAACAACAGAAATTTTTGACGAACCCAGGTTCCATCCACGAATTCCTCGCTTTACCAGGGTCTCTGTTGATCTCGCAACGAAAACAGAAAGATCAGCTTACAATCAGTTCCCATTCCGGAGACGTCATTCTTAACCTTCCTTGTAGGGGTCAACACTTCCTTCACGCGGACGTGTTTACATAACTTTTACGCTTTGAGGCGACATCAGGAATATTTCGCATTCATCCAAATGCATAATAACCCTCTGTCATGGTTCCCCTCGGATAGTCACTTTCGCGCATGTATAATTCATTACCCGATTTTCTATTATAAGAGGTTTTTCATATGGTTATATATCCATGCTGTTCTACTGCTAGACAGCTTTTCGTTCTAGGATAAATGTTACTAAATACTTAATTCAATTATTGGTAGTTCTTGTGGCTTTAGTGTGAAAGATTATATTATATACTAACGCGAAAATTTCCATCAAAATTCGTGATTAAAAATCCATAAAGATACGTAATTCAAGAGTATCTAATATGTCCTACTTTTGAGTAATGTCTCAGCATATTTAGAACTATTTTTTTAAAACACTATTTAACTGCTATTTAAACGGAAACATACACTGCAATCTGTGGGCCATACCAAATTTTATGTTTCGTCCAGAGACCGATGTGTCATCAAAAAGCGTAAATGTGATAAAGTCCCTACGACGATTGAAAGGCAGCTGTCGACTGCACGGCGTCATGGCTAGGTCATAGGCGAAGTAGCCCACGTGTGAAACGGGATATTTTTCCACACGTATGGAAAGGGGAAGGCTCAGCAAAGAGATCATGTTCGCAGAAAGACTGTAGTGGCAATCATACTCCTGAATCCACCGAGTGCGGAGTGTTCTTTTCGTGCAGTAAAGATTACTAACTATAGAATTAACTGTGAAACGGCTATTAACCGATTATTTTAGAGAAAATAAAACAATTAATAGTGTTGATGAGAATGAAACGCTTGGAACAATCACGCTTGGAACCAGGAAGTCTGATTACTGATGAAGACGCACCGAGAGAAAAATGTGATCCACCAAATACTGGATAATTGGTGAGTTCCAATATAATTTAATCAAGTGTGTTGCCCAGAATGTACTAGAGTTTCTAGCCTAGAGACGAATGGTGTTCAGTAATTTTCTAGTTTTTATCTCAATTTTACAAAATTGCCATACAAAAAGATTTAATTAGTTCAATTAATTGAAGTATTGATGAATATGATGGATTTTTTTTTTCGATTCTGATCTCGATTCGAAACTCGCTTCCGACTCCTGAAAGCTATGTTATTTTAGGACAATGGTCAATAACGAATTGTCAAATGTGAATAAACGTTTGGTCACCGCTTGTCTACGAATTGGTAGAAGGAAGCCATAAGTAACAAACGGATGAAAATTGTTTATGTTTAGTGTTGCTATATAACAACAATAAATGTGTAACATTCATTCGAGGAAATAAGTATTTTCTCCTTATTTAAGAATGTATTTGACTTTTTTGTGACGACTGATAGTCACATATAGTCTACAATACGTCACATAGTCTACAGTCCGATTAGAAAGATGTGATTTACTGCAAAATCGATCATAGAATCTTCTTTTATTTATCATTTTTTCTGTAAGTTGCTATTTTTCTACAAAGAGCGTTTTCTTACCAAGAACCATCCATCCATACTAATATATAAATGCCTAATGAGAAAGTGTATCTGTCTGCTTGCTACTTAATCACGTCTAAACCACTGAACCGATCGTCATGAAATATGACAAGGAGATAGTTTAGATGTCCAGGATGAACATTGGCTAACTTTTATCTTTAAAATGTGTGATACGAAAGATAGAAATGGTTTTTGACGTTAAATGTCGACAAAATCGAAAAGAAGAGTTATAACTACTTACGCTGCCTGGTTAGAGATAAGTGACAACTATGAATGGTCTCAAATAGTTCTACAAAATAGTCCGCGACAGCACACAGCTAAAATAATCTAAATTATCGAGACAATAGAATTGTTAAAATACTCCAATTTAAGAGAGTAATTTAAGAAGGGAAAACAATCATCATCAATTTTAGTGGAGTATTTGTTTTTTGCATTTAACAAAGATAAAAAACGTACGTAAATCGTAAAATTTCGACAGATAGTTTAGATTTTACATGAATTTTAATAAAATGGTGCTACCGCGTCATGCCCCTGAAGCGAAAATTCGACCGGCTCGGCTCTCGCGAGATGGTGTAGTGTAAACAGTCAAGTTTTGTATTATATTCGTATTACTATAAATTTGAAAAAGTTCTGTTTATAATTTGAAAAACCATTAAGTAAAAGTATTTTGATCTTACGATATAGATGTATTTTTTCCTGAGTAAAAAAAGATGAGCCTAAGAAAAGTCACGGGAAAAACGCCGGGTAATCACCTAGTTTCTATATACATTTAAATTGTCTAAATCTTTGATGTTCTATCTCTACATCGACTGGTCTTTTCGATCGCGTGTGTTTACAGGACTTTTAGGTTTTAACCCATTGTATATATCCTATCGAACCTATGTTCACTTTCCCCAAGCCCCCACCCCCATAAATAAATCCTGGGTTCGCCCCTGTATTCGATAATTGTATTTCGCTATGACCTTGACGTGGAGGTGCCCTAAAACCTCACAAAAATATGTATTTCGCTAGAAATATGTTGCACGTCCGACTTTTGAAGTAGTCCATTGTAAATTTTTTGCATAACCAATTACAGGAATTTCTGCAGTATTGCCTAAAACAAGATGGGTGTCTGAATATATATATGAANTTTTTTTTTTTTTTTTTGCATCTTCAATTTTGGAAAGCGGAAGGTTTGACACCACTTTTTTTTAAAGAAACCCTTCAAGTACCCCACTTAATTTATCGGTTTAATTGCTTGCGAATATCGATTTTTGAAAGTTTTTTTGCAACGTGTTGCCAGGGCACAGATCACACGGACGCAACCATCGTATAATAAGAGGTATGACGGGTTGCATACGTATCAAAGGGCTCTCTGTGAGGCTTAAATATGTTTGAAGCTGCCACAGAGGAGAGGAAATCTACAGTATATTGTTTCTTATTACCTTATTCTTCAGTCTTTTGCAATTAAGTTAAGGAAATATATAAGGAGAAACATGTCATGGATATGTAAATAAGTAATATTTTTGAACAATAGAACAAGTTAGTTACACAAGATAGTGTAGACACAAATAGATCCACTATATGTAGTAAACGATTTGTATGTCCTTATAAGAAACCCCGTGATAGAGACGAGCCTAATAATGCTTGTGATTGCTTTCTCTCTCAATGTTCTTTATATCACTCCACGATAATGTCAAGTTTGTGTTTTAGCGTGAACATTATACGAGCAAGTAATAGCACCATAATTAGATTACTATACGGATATTTAATGTATAATAACACCATAGTAAGTATATCTATTTTTAAATTTGTTAATTTACTTATTACCCAGGAGACCCGCATTTAATTCTGGCCAATAGCAATTTCTTACTTAGCTCACAATAGAGGTAAAGTAGTAAATCAAATTAAGAAAGAAGTTAAAATCCTTTTCAACATAATTCTTCAAATGAACTGAATAATACATGGATTTAGAATTTTCTTAATGTAATCATAATACTTATATATTTGAGTGCAATTAAAGATATTCAGTTTTCCTTACTCAGTTTCCTCGTTCTTCTTGTATTACAACCATCTTTCTCCGTATCAATATGTATTTATTGAAAATTATATACATGTACTAAATAAAAGAAAATAGATTTGAAAGAAATTCAATTATTAATGCACTCTTAGCAATCCAAATTTTCAGGTCGAAATTTTGATATAATTGTACACGGGCTCTATGTCTTAATTTCTTAAAAAATGGTACATTACAATTCTTTACATTAAATNTACACGGGCTCTATGTCTTAATTTCTTAAAAAATGGTACATTACAATTCTTTACATTAAATATTTCCATGTGCTAACTTATTCCATATTTTCAAATGTAATTTTAATATTGAAACCTGGCCACTTTGTTTCTAGACGTAAAATCAATACAAAACAACTGAGTTTCAAAATTACTTTACAAAATGCAAAGTAATTTTGAAACTCAGTTGTTTTGTATTGATTTTACGTCTAGAAACAAAGTGGACAGGTTTCAATATTAAAATTTGTCTGTTTCGAGGTTAAACGTTTTGCTACTCGGATATCACCTTCTTCTTTCTTTTATTTCAGGTGGTTTTGCTCTGATGTGTCTTAACTAATGATGTGATTGAGGTTTAGTAAAGTTTAATCACTAAAATGATTACACTAACTGATTCTCCCTCCCCCTTATTAAAAGTATGGTTTCTGCATTTATGTTTTGCGTTTTAGTATCATAAGAGATTCAAACCTTTGTATTTGCTCAATTTGGAACAGAGGGAGAAAATAAAATGTACATCTCAGTTACGGCAATGACGCCATCTGCATATCGTTGTGCTCCTATGCAACCAAGCGCTTTAAGGAAAGAAACTTTTGGCTATTAGGGAAAAAGAATACGCGCAGAGTTCGCCAATGATGGTACGAGAGATGAGAGTGGAAGAGTCAAGTAAGAAGAAACGTCGCTCGGCCGCCTGACGTCGACGAAGCGGAGGTTACACGACACGCAGTCACCGCGCTTGTGTCGTGTTTGTTCTGAGGCGAGTTGTAGGCCAAAGGACCAAAGAGGTCAGAGTTGGTGGTGGCCGTGCGAGAGAAACAAGGCGTGTTGTGACATGCGCTACAGACTCGCGTATTCACACGGGCCAGGGCCAGAAACGAGTTTCCAGCAATTGATTAATGGTACACTTGAAGGCAGTGCAATTATGATGATGCAGAGCCAAGGCGTTGGGGGAATAATGAGAAATGGGAGACATGTGTTAGAGAGATAAAGAAGAAAAGTGGGAGACTGGAAATGACAAAGTTATTGTCAGTGTTTGTAGCCGAAAAACGTTTTTTTTAGCATGAACGGAAATTAAGTGATCTCTTAGTAATTATATGTGAGATAACAATGAAGATATAATATTCTGAAACACCATGATTAATTTTTCTGTGTTTCATAGAAGTAGGCTACTTTAACGAAAAAGAATGGAATAATTCTTTAGACATCAGTGTAACGTCTTTTTTTAAATATTATATTTTATTTTTATATGTAACCTATCAGTATAATAATAACAATTTTCCTATAAGAGAATAATACTTAATCTACTGCAAAGCTTTACTAGTGATCTGAGAGTAAAATTACTCAAACAGAAGTGATTTTGAGAGAAAAGGACAGTTGCCATGGTTCTCAGTCATCCTTGTAACGTGAGGTCATTCCAGTTTCATTGTTCATAATGAATGTGTATACTTGGAGAGACTGGAAACTTGCAATTCATTCATTGTTTAAATTAATTGCAAAACAATTGCCTCGCGGTAACCCACAAAATAGGATTGTTCTGTTGTGAGATTCTTGTTAATATTATGATAATGTCTTCTCAGAATGTCACATGAGACATCGCTAAAGAAAATAAAAATGATAAATGAAGACAAATTATATTCAATGTTATCTTGTTAAATAATTTATTCTATAATCTTCTATAATGCATCCTAAATTAAATTATTTTTAATTTCTGCGACAACTTTAATGAGTTTAATATTAATCATTTAATTCCAATAATTGTTTTAAATATTCTTCAGTTAAATACCATTCAAATTAAGTAGTTTATTAGTAATGATTATTTTTTTGTAGATTATAATGGCTTTAAAAATCAACAAAACAGCTGATAATCATAAAATTTAATACAAGTGTCCTTTAAATTTTGTTAAAATTTTGTTAAAATTTAATACAAATGTCTCAAATGTTACTATTTTTTAGAAATAAATGGTATATAGCAGAATTATTTAACATATTCTTCTAAAAATTGTTAATTTTTCTTATTATAAATAAATATACTTGTTAAAAAAGTTTATAATTGCGTGTAACCACGTGTATAAACAAATTTGCGCTTCAGAAGAAAGCAAGGGACCACCATATCAATTCCGACTAAAAATCCTTGGAACTGTGGTGGATATAACATTTCTATTCCACAAAACAAAACAATAACACGCGGCCTTCCTAAAATAAGAACTTTAATAATCAGATGTTTGCTATAATATCTACGGTTCATGAACAAAGTTTTATTCAATAGAACATAAAATAAGTTATTTAACAAATACATAGTGACATCGAATATTATTTAAATTATTTCGAAGAACTGGTAAATACGAGATTAATAGTAACAATGGCTTCCGTCTCCAAATGTTGCCGTACATAATCCTGATCCTAGTCAGCCCGCTCATAAAACCAATTCTATCCGAAGGAAAACCAAAGAAAATATCTGTGTCAGGATGGACCAGGATGAAAAAACTGTTTTATACCTCGTAAATTGTTTTATATAAAAATACGTTGTTCGCTAGTTTTACATCAAAAAATCTGAAATTTTACTTGTGCCTTTGTAAAATTTTCGAAGTGACCCCTACTTAAAAGCGAAACTGAACCCAGTTTTCATCCCCGTTCTTCTCACATAGTTAACAGTTTATAATCCAACTCTTCACCTCGTGTTTTCTAGAACGCTGTAATTACAGATGCCTATCACTAGAGAGCAACGAGCAACTGGAAGCTGTCTGGTGATAGAGGTGGTTGAAACTTAAAGTAAGCTTGGGGGAAGGGGAGGGCTGCGAGCGAAGGACGACGAGAGGAGGGAGGGAACTGACTATCCTCCCGAGTTGGTTGGTGTGTTCCGTGCTCATCCAGCAGGCTCCACAAATTGGTTTAAACAGGCCTTAATGCCATCCCCTTTCCCTCCGACGTCTATCCAACCCTTCTCGCCCCCCACGGTGTTGCCATGCCGCCGTGTCAACCACCTCCCCTCACTTTCAGAGTACATTCGAGCCGGCCATTATTGCTCAGCATGTCACAACCGCCTCCATCGACACGAGAGGGCTCACTTCTTTTGAAGTAATCGTTTGATGGCACTCCACATGTGCACCTCTCATTCGGTTGCTTAACAGTTCTTTTTCAACAGCTCGTGAAACAGGAGTCGCTTCCGTTTCATTGAATGGACTTTATATCCCAAAAGCTTTATATTATTTTTTTATTAATAAAGATTATTACTGATAACACACAACCAAAAAACCATGCGAATGAAACAATAAAATTAACCCAACACAAATGGGGTAGGGTGGAGGCGATGAAATACATCAAAAATATATGAACAATAAGATATAATAGTTATACCAACAGGAGTCAATATACTACAATATTGGTTTTATTTTTAATTTAGTTTAATTCATTTAGAAACACTACGTTCACTTAATTCGACGTAAGATTCAAAGAAAGTAATGAAAGTTTTCTCTCAAATTTCAAAATGTCAGTTTAGTGTGAATGATGGTAAAGAACCCATCTGTTTGCGTTATTGATAGAGCCGTATTTAATATTAATAGATTTCAATAAGAGTATTAAAAAGATCATCGTCCCACGGACTGTGCCTCGTTTGTTGGAGGATTTACATTTTCCGTGTAATTTCCAATGGATTCTTCTGAAACAAAGAAACTTAACATTCCATTTCAGCGAATGAGAAAATGAATTGACAGAAAATTCAAGAAAAATATCTTGAATTCCTTAAAAAAATAAAACGACAATATTTTATGTTACAAGACGATACAGCAGCACAAATAAAATAAAATGCAGTATATATTACACAATCCTTGATTTACAAGAACACTCATTCACTTAATCGTATTTCACTATCATAACCATTTATAACGCGTCTCTATACCAGTAATGGTTAATATTTATAAAATCGATATTATTGTTGTTAAAATCAGACTTATTTAAACTTCATAAATCATTTGGTGCATCACAAAAAGGAATTAGATGTTACATCTACTCTTGAACATAGTTATAATCCAATACATGTCAATGCATTTAACATTAGTTTTATGTCCATGAATGAAAATAATGCCATTGTTTATTGTTCGGTGAACATAAATACTCAACGTGATCCTTCAATGACATGTCTTTACTCTCCACCTTTGCTTTACCATCACCATCCAAGTAATCATCGCTCAAGATAGTACAAAAATATATGAATTTTTACTGATTTTTTTCACTATTTATCGATCAAAACATTCAACCAGTCACTTAATTTGTTTATCTTTCCTAATTCTCTAAAATCTTTCTTACTACGGTTGACAGTGACCCTTAATCATAGTAAACCATGAAGAATTTTAAGGGAAATGAATGAATTTTAAACAACTCTTTTTCACCTCTTTATAATTGTAGGCTTTTTAAATGCCTATTAATTAGTCAAATAATTAGGAAAATGTCGAGTAGAATAGGAAAAACCTATTTAAAAATTAATTCACTCAACTTAAAATAATTTCCTCTCCGAAAAAGTAATAATTGCTTTGTCATTGTGTATTTTATTCGAGAAGTTCACATCTGAGAAATTCAAAAGCATTCTGGAGAAATAAAACTCTTTTCGATTGCTTTCCTCGTGGTAACTGCAGCAAAAAAATCAGCTTCGGACAGAAAATGTAAGTTTTCAAAGAATCAGAATGAAATCCCTAAAGAGAGAAATTACTATTCGATAACCCCTGCCTCGCTCCCTGCCTCCCTCTCTCTCTCTCCCTAAGCAACAACCTCCGAATCCTCTTTGATACACGCCCTCCCGCATCGCTCGCTATTAAGTTTAGCATTCTGCGATCGTCCGCTCTACTCCGTACTCGGTGACGTGACCAGCACGAGAGCTCGTGACTGTCCTCGGCGCGGCGCTGCTGTTCGACCTGCTGCTGCTGCTTGTTCGTCCGCCGTCACATCCAACACACCCTCTCTCCGCTCGCCCGCGTCCATCCGATGATAAAAGTTCCGAGTGAATTCCTCCAACTCGGGTAATTACGTGGAACTAGTAGGACAGAGTGAGATCTGGCGACAAGAAAGCGAAATGGGTCAATTCTGAGCGATTTTGGAACCTGTTCGTAACACAGTTTCCATTCTATTTACGTTGTAATTATTTTCCCTCTATTATATTAGTTCTAATTCAACTATTTACGTCTATTTCGTAATCAACATTAATAAATAAGTTATAACTTGCGACTTCTTTTGGCCGATCACAATGTATATTTTAATTGTGTTTTACTAATACTCGACGTTTCGAATTGTCATTGGAGTCGACGTCAGGTGTAAAAAAATTGCAACAAGAAAAATTGGACTAGAAACAGAACAATTATACATGAAATTAAAGGTAAATAACTCAAAATATGATTAGAAAAAAGCAGAAATCATACAGACGTTTTTTTTGTTAATGTATGATTTTTGTAAATATGTTTGGAGGTAATATTTACATTTAATATCAATTTCAATTGTTGTGTTCCACGTTCACTTTCATTGTTATAATGTTTTACACCTGACGATTATTTTAAACTCGAGTCGAAACGTGTAATTTAGTAAAAAACAAATAAATATAATGTTATCTCAAAAAAAGGTCGTGAGTTGTCTGCGTGCCCTAAATCCCCGATAATAATAATAATAATATTTTTTTTATGAACTTGAACTTTCTTTTTACATATTAGGTAATAATTCATGCTATCATGCAAATCTTCGATCTTGTTATCGATCCTTGTTATCGACATACTTTTCAGTTTTCATAAAAAAGAAATTTGTATAGAAAGAGTTATTAGTATGTATTACATACTCAGTGGTTACATTTTGCTTGTAAGTTAGGCCAGCAAAGTAATTTTCTCTACTGCATCAGGTTACTATTTCCAGTATTCTGAAAACAATTTATCGATGTAAATAAAGCAACCAAATACAGCTATAGTAAACAGAAATCAAGGGCGAGAAACTTCTTCTGCGTAATTCATCTTTTTAAGTTTTTTTTCTGCATACTGAGTGATCACTTCAACATTTAAGTGTAATTAATAATAAATAAATATGAAACATATACGAAAAATTATTTGCAACGGACTTTATACACTTATTTTAGTGATTGTCCTCCGTTATCCCTTTTTTTTCTTTTACTTTCCGATCGGTCTGTATGCTGTGCTTCAGGATTCATTACTCTCATTTTCTTTGTAAGAAAGAATTGCCTGGTTCTTCACCATTTTTTATTTGTTCAGTCGTTAGTGAAAAACAAATGGGTATTTTCAGTCCTCATTTAAATACATGGTTCTGAAATTTGTTTTATTCAAATGCAAATAATTTATATTGTAAAGGATCATTCTTGACTTCACCAAACTTGTTGCATGGCTCAGTGTTGAATGTTTTAGAAAGTGTGATATTAAAGGATTCTGAAATACCACATTCCGAAATTATTACTCTTATAAGCGTAGCAAAAATATATAATCAATCATTGTACTTTCTATGTTGAAGAATTTGAAAAATGAAGCATTTGCAATTTTCTCTCTCTTTAATATTCTACTCACCACTGGTTCATTCAGTGGCGGGTTCAGTCCCATTGGACCTGAACTCTTAACAGATAAAATTGAAGTTGATAATTGGCATATTTTGTAAAAGTGTAATAGATTAATACTTGTTGTTAGTTATGATTCTTATTGTTATTAATATAATTGTTATTTATAACTCCAGATTAATAAAATAAATAAATAATTGTTGTTGTTATTTATTTTATTTAAAGATAATATTTATAAAATTGTGTTTTAAAGCCTAATTTTTAAACAAAAATGCTCCCCGATTAGTCCCCCTCCCTTGAGTACGGTCTAGATCCGCCGCTGGGTTCATTTTCCACATTTGAAAGACTTTTAAGTACTTTAAGTCCACATGTTGAAAGAAAATACCTACAAGAGATATGTATTCAGTATGTCAATGTATTTTGGAAAAATAAATCCCAAAGAAAAAAATATGAGTATTTTTCATAATCTTTCATCTAAAATGTGTTTCGCTGTATCTGTTTTAAAAAATATTTTGTTTTTCGCGGGTCATCATTTATGCTTACGAAGTGCAGCTGGTAATTAAGAACCAAAGATAACTTACTGTCCTGAAATGTGTTAGCTTGTAACAAATCGGAGAGTATATATCATGATTCACAAATAGTAACTTCCATAATCTGGTAGAGTTTGCTTGGAAATATGAAGCTCGCATCTCCGGGCAAACATTATGGAATGATGAACCATAAATATCAATATTATTCCACATTTATCATCAAAATAACATCATGGAAAGAGGTACCATTGTTCTTTTACAGCTGGTTGGCACTTCCCCACTGAGATAAATTCCAAATTCAGTATTTTCGAATGAGCGTCGTTTATCTCTAAAATCACAAATTTACTGCATTGTCATTATTTCCTGTTGGTCTTCAAATTTTATTTGCTCACCATTGCTGTATTCCAAACGGTAATTTCTGTTGTACTCCCCCGCAGTATCATGTTTTTGCGGTTAGGGGTTACTGTGTGTTAAAATACTGCCACGGAAGTAGCATAAATTCAATTTTTCTACAAATTTCGAACCATTGATTTGTAGACTGCACTTCAGTATATTCATTTGATCGTACATGTTGACATTTGTGTAATGACATGCATTGAAATAAGCTAATGAAGGTTTTCATCAAAGCGAACGACGCTGTTGAATGACGACGTACAAAATAAATATTTTAGTACTACTTGTACGTGAAATCTGAAAACAGAACTCTGAAAGGAAAGCTATGCATAATTGTAAAAACGTAATGTTAAATAATTTTTCGATCTAGTCCATATTTTGTCAAGATATCTTATTTTAATGGGGAAGACGCAATTCAAAGATTTTTGTGGTGGACATTTTATGATTCAAGGAGGAAAACTATTAATTGTGAACCAAAAAAACTTCATTCCTGTGTAATTTTGTTACACTTCTCCCTATTTTGAAGTTTAGAAGAAGTCACTGCTTCATTAATAGCAGCACAATAGTTCGTTCAGTTAAAAAACAATTACTACACTTTGTCCCTTAGCTTCTCTGCAAACTCGTGACACATGCTGCAATTAATCACTATCACGACCACGTAAATTACATATATTTCATTCATATTTGATTAATACATTTTTATTTTGTAATGCAAAATGCTCTACGTTTTTGTATAGTCTTAAAAAATATTAATGAAACAATATTTAAAAAATATATTTTATGTGTTGTGTGTTTCTTTCTCTTCACCAACATATCTTACATAGAGACTTGAATCACTTCAGGATTTATAACTTCTATCCTGAACTAGAACTCATCTCTTGAACGAATGTCTATTTTGTTTGTTTCAGACAACTCCTGGCCCCCAACCTCATGCAAAAGCACTTCCTCGCCAGTGGGGCAGAGCAGGTCTCTAAACAGGTAAATTTATTTTACTCTCACTTAGAATTCATATTCATATATTGTAATGTGTCATGAGGAGTTCAAAAGGTAAGGAATAGATTCAGAGTAACTAGTTTAATGGTACCTGAAGTGTTTTTCTCTCTTTCGCAACATTTGAATAACAATTCAGAAAATGCCAAACATAGATTATAAATCAAGGTTTTCAATAGAAATCATACTATTTTAATTGTCTATAACATCTCTACTTATTATATTTTCACATCGGACCACAATCATCCATCATGAACATTATTAAATAGAAATTAGTGCTGAATATTAATTCAATGTTTGTTAAGCTATATATAAGGATACTTTAAACACAGCAAACCCGTAATTATTCATTAGTGATTTTCAACGTATCAATCTTATGGGCCCATTTCACATGCTTACGGGATTCTCGCGATCCAAGTCGATCACAAACGTTTTCGTGGTGGATTTTACCTGTCATTTTCGTACTGTATGTTGCGTATTATCGCTAGATTTACGCAAAATGAAATAGTTTAAAACGTTTTTAATGTCTTGGAGAAGGTTTGATTTTCCTGCAATAATGTGGTTATAGGTCAGCATATTCTTGAAATTCAACAAAAACGGATTGATACTTTAAAATCAACGAAAGAAATCAACATAAAATACATTTATATCTCAGTAAACGAATTATTATATGACATTTCTGCCTTCAATGCAGTCTGTCCGGAAATATGCTACACGAGCAGTAATAACTCCTTGAACCTCATTTCTAGTTTTCTGTATTAAAATGTTTCTTCTTATTCTAATCAGATGTACTAGTTATTGTTACTATACTACAGTGTACATCAATTCATAATTTATATCTATGTAGTTATATTCTATGTGTGGTTCTTCTTTTTATCTATTATTTCTTTTCTTAATTTTGTCGCATTCTTACATCGTGTACACTTTGTATTTGGAACCTAAGAATGGCCTGAGATAACGAACTCCTGAAAAAAAGAGGAGAATAAATGGAAACGAGACGTAATGTTTTATGCTTTGAGCGTTATGTTAAATTTTGATTCAAATTTTATCCTAATCTGAAGCTATTTTCTTATACAAACTATCATTTATTTCCATATAAAATTCTGTTTTCCAATATAGGAAGTCATTAAATTCCCAACATCTGGTACTCTGTAAAACTCCTTACTAATTCCATACAATTTCATCTATTTTTTAAATCTTTAAGTAATAATCACAGAAACTGAGACCAGAATCGCCTGCACGTTTTTCTAGAACGCCGATTCTTAATATTTTCAGGGCTTCCAGTCAGAGCTTTGTTAAAAATTCATTGTAGCAAGTAAATGGGAAACCAATGCCTCCGATTTTATCATTGCGAGTGTGTAAAGTGGGATTTTACAATGGAACAAGTCTTTAAATTATGTTTTATGTTTCTTATCCGAATTTAATGTTTGATACTCTTTACTTATATAAACTATCTTGATATGTCTCTATAGCAGACAAACATCAATCATTTTGTGAAGTTATTACTTCAAATTATTGTCTCGTAAAATATGATTAACCTGAGAGAATCAAATGTTGAGGATAAAAGATTGATAAAACGTAACATTTTTGCTGACCATTTATTTCAGTGAGTCAGCTGTCATTATGAGCAGAACTACCCGGCGTTATCCGTGATTTGAAAAGAAACTTACTGGACAATAATTACTGGACATTCAAAATTATAAAACAATTCACAAGTAAATCATAAAAATAAAAATGTTTAATTTTATTGTGATTACAAAGAAAAATGTATACTTTGAATTCATGTTTTACTCTACTAAGGATATTAAAACACCTGTCAACAGGTCGGCATTTTTTAGCTTATTTTCCCCAGCGTTGACCGGGGTTCATATATAATATTGTACTTTTATATTAGTTTCGATAGTTCTCTACTTTCGTGGTATTAAATTTTCACTTTTATTTATTTCAAAAATTAAATAGTACGAAGAAAAGTTTCAAAACTACGCCCAGAATTCAGTATAGTATGCTAATATGTACGTAATTACAAACTATTTTAATATCCATGCAGTACGAAATTACGCTTTAAACAGAAAGCTTAATAAACAAACCGCATAGTTAAGACCGCTGAATTCTTCGGTTTTCATTTCACTTTTAGGTTATGTACTTGAAAACAATATTCTTCTCTGCCTTTGTAAAAGTTTACTTCGACTATTCGGTCACGTAGATTATACGTTAAGTAGTGTCCCCTCGCGTGGCGCAATTGAACCCTGCCGTACATATTAATAAGATTTATAGTCAACAGCTGTGTGAGTGAAGATTCACATCTACTGATTAGCAACCGACTTTAATTGCTTTTCTGCTCTTCACTATTTATCCGTATTAGCCCTACTGTGTATTTTTATTGCTATAACCCTTAAGAAGTCCTTTGAATTTCAAATAATTTCATCGATTACTTTTTCCGATTTCCATGCCACAGACATACTTTAGATTTCGCTTTTATTAGTTTAGATAAGCTATTTTGAAACAATAGTTTATCTTGCTTACCTCATATGTCGTTCAACCTGCTCTTTCAATTCTTCCATACTCTGTCCATCCTCCCTAAGAATTCAAACATCACCTTCGTGCATTTTACTCCCTCGATTCGTCTCCATCTCTCATTACATCATATCTTACGTGTTACTATCCTCAAATTTTCTTTAAAATTTTCATTTTTTGTTACGCGAATACTTACCCACGGCGTTCACTACAATTCACTTCGTCTCTCCTTCCGAAATCTTTCTCTTCTCTTTTCATTACTCGCCTTCACTCGTCGTTTCTGCCGTCTCTTCTATCCGCATTGTCCCGTATTCGCCGTCCCTCGTCTCCTCCGCAAGACGCCTAACCCAATTACGTAGCCGCAGCGTGCCGTGCGCTCTGATAATGTAAGCGGTGCTCTCCTGCGGTGGTTTCGGCCGCTGTTCTCCTGCTACGCTTGGGTCAACGCCGCTGCCAGCCTGAGTAGGGTTTCTGCCTCCTTCCTATGTGCTTCTCTCGTCATCTGCCCTTTCTCTTTGCTGCACTGCTTCAGACTGTTGAACCACAGCTGGACTGACAATCCAGTTTCTTATGTATTTAATTTCTTCCTCGTAGTATTAAGATTGTGCAGAAGGCGCAGAGACTGGAACTCCCACAAAAAATGGGACTCTGGCGGGGCCTTCTTGGTCTTTCGATACAGCAACTTTCAATGTGTTGTAGTATCCCTGGAATTTCAAGACAGTGGAACATGTGCAAATACAAATCCGCTAACAGTGGCATATCTCTTTAATAGGAAGAAACATAAGAAATAGCAGTCCTTCACCGTTCATCTTGAGATGTATTAGTCGTTCTCAGGCGAATTACAAATGAGGCGTGTAAATGGAAGTTTTCAAGTGCCAAAACTAAAAGACGTTTTATTTTCGCGAAAATTGTAACGTCAATGCTGTAATTTTTTGAAATTGGGACTTCACGGCTTGCCAACGTCTAGGTCATTAGAGCCCTTGCTGTAATATTCGGCTAAGTGTCTCGTGTTCATAGTTTAATTGCCTAAACACCCACGACAAATTCAATGTATTTATTTCAACATTCCTAAAACATTAGAACTGTATCTTCCCAATAAAACGCAAATTAATTAACACACAGAAATACAATAGATGGATCACCCAAAGGATAAGAATTTGTTCCAAAAACAAACGCCGTTTATATTATCTTTCAAAACCCTATATGCAACCACCCGAATTCCACGATTATTTCCGTAAATATAAGACTATTCTCCGAAAAGTAGTCTATGTAGCTAAAATTATGGAAATGACAGGCAGATACTAATATCGAACAACGACAAAAACCATGTGGAATATTGTTAAAAATTACACGTCAGCTGAAAATCGCGAAGAAAACATTTCCCTACTAAACGATGGCAAAATCATATGAAATCCACATGACATCCCAAATTTATTTAATTCTTATTTCTCAGAAGTAGGTAAAATTGCTAATTCAATATCTCAAAACCAATGTCCTCCAAATATATTACCCACGTATCCCATTCCATGTTCACTTCCGATGATATATTCGAATTTATCGTTAAATTTTCGTCCCCCGTTATATTAAATTCACTCATAAATACATTTAATAGTTCTTAATCGGATGGGGTGTTTCCTAACATATTTAAGAGAGTTAAAGTGAAACCTTTATACAAGGAAACTAATACAATGTTGGTAATAATCGACCAATTTCTCTACTACCCACTTTCTCAAAAATCCTTGAAAAATTGTTCTATAAGCGTCTTCTAGATTTTACATAAAAAAATTACATTCTTTCTGACAATCAACATGGGTTTAGGAATTTCTTTTCAACCACCAGCGCCCTATTTTCTTTCTTAAACGATGTTACCACTTCTCTTGACCATGGAGAAAATCCTCAGGGTGTTTTTCTTGATTTATCTAAAGAATTCGATGTCATCGATCACGAAATTCTCCATTCAAAATTGCAACTATGTAGACACGCTCAAAAAGTTTTGTCTAACCTCTCGACTTGGTTCCATGCAAATCGCCTCAATTGTAAACACTGGCAAAACAGTGTCTATGTCATATCACAATAGTATCACAAAATCTTTACCCCAGATTCTCTTCTGTTAAACGGAACAAAATTAAAAACGCTTACTAATATAAAGTTTTTAGGTCTCCATATTCAAGACAATCTCAAATGGAATTGTCACATAATTAAATTCGAAATTAAGTACATTGTGTTGCGCATTTCGAATCTTAGTTAATATTATTGGTCAATATATTTCCCGTTGCGTACATCTTTATCCCATGCAAATGTTTACTCCCATTTACGATACGGCATTATCTTCTGGGGCAATTCCGGACAGAGCGTCCAAACTTTCAGAATTCAAATGAGGATTGTTCGGATAATTTGTATTCTTGCCCCTGATTCTCTTGTAAACCTTTATTTAAGGAATTAAATATTTTAACACTTCCCTGCATTCATATTTCTGAAATTGTCGTATTTGTTAAGACCGAAATACTGAAGCGCCACCCTTGTTTCATACAAAACAGTTTTGTTCTCGAACACAATACTCGCAATAGCAATAACATTCATCGCCCGAGTGTCAACCTCACCAAACGAGCGTATCATTCAGTTATCGTTCTATATAATTCCCTGCCCAAAAATATTAAAGATAATATCACATTGAATCTCTTCAAATCCGCGGTTAAAAGCTACCTACTGCACCAGTGCTTCTACAATGTAAAAGAATTTTTTGATTTTTAATAAAAATTAAAGCCACCTAGTACTTTATCACGCCATTGTAGTACTTTCAAAATATCTGACAATTTCAAAACTATTTTCCTGCATGCTTGTATTGTGTCTTTTTATTCATATAAATTTAGTTGTATATGTACTCAACCTTGGCACGGTTGTGTACATTAATTCTGTAGCCCCATCTTGGCCCGGGTTTTTCTCCGGTTTTCCTTCGGGTAGAGGAGGATTTTTTATAAGACACGCTAGGCCCTTGCCTAGAGACGGCATCTATTGAAATAATTATTCGCGAATTTAGTGTTATTTAATAGTTACGAATTATCAACAATACTTTCCGAATGATTTATTGTTTGATAATAATTCGTACTTGTGAAATGACTTTTTGTGTTTTATTATATACAACATTTGTTGGTATTATGTTAATACTATAACACGTGTCGAACTATTTGTATCGTTAGAAATATGTTGAAATGTTAAATCCGCCTCTGCCTTAGTGCCCTTGATCGGAATTGATGGGATGGTTCCTTGCTTGCTTCCGGAGGGTAAATTAGTTTATTATCCTCCACGATGTCATATGCAGTTTGTAACTGCTTTTTGACAATGAAATTTATTATTATTTATAATTACTATGGCGGTCAAAAGTTAGCGTTAGCGTGTTCTTCGTCGCCAAGGCTAACATAGATACCATTCTAATTGCCGAGCTCTATGCTGCAAGTGCTATTCAGCAATGATGTGTCGTATGGTGCGAGTATTGTGTATATCATACGGTAAAGTTCGTATTTTAATTATATTGATTGTGTTTTCATTACATTTTTGTTCTATAATTGAAAATCTATTAAAGATAACAAAACTTTTCTTTATAAGTACGATTATGATGAGTATAAAAATATTATATAGAGATGATATTCTTTGAGATATTTCTCGAGAATAGCATATTGCCTATTCCTTATACTCGCAGGATTAAAGAGTATTGTATATTATGTAACATGAGTCGGATAATTTTAAATTACTTTGTTTTGGTTTTTGGTTTTTAATTTTTGAATAGTTGTCGTAACACCTGGCAAAATTATGTTTATTACGCATATGCCACACCCTCTTAAAGTGTGGCATTTCGAGCGGCGTTTTTGGAAATTACATGTGTCACACAACATTCTTCTCATTTTAATTATTAGGTTCATGGTTTCAATAGAACACCTTACATTTTAATTAAACTTTATTTTCTAAGCAACATTAGTTGCAAAATGAAACAAGAAATTCATGATGATTTTTCCATCATTTTCCGTAATCAAAAGTGTCATTTAATCAGTGCTTTGTCTCTCGTGTAAAAAACACTTAAAATATTTTCCGTTTGCATGCCTCAATTGTGTTTGAGGATATGATTACCCGATACTACATTCAGTTTTGTAAAATCGTTTTATCGTCACCAAACACTTGAGTAACTTTCTATGACAACGTTTTCTCCCTTAAATTTTTTTTAAATTTAACTCAAGTATCACGATCACAACTCTGAACAAAACTATCTTTGAAAATGTATCATGTTGGTGTATTTTTTTCAATAGTTGCAATACTTTGAAAACCAACGTAAACTGGCCACGTTCTAACAATTTAACTATCATGCTCTGAATTAATAACACTGCCCCACAAAAAAAATTCTCTGTACCGGAGACCCGGGTACATGGATTCGACGTATTTTTTTGATTCTGAGAACGATGCCGTTGCCCCTAGAAAAACAACAACATCGTGTTAGTTTTTAGTTATCGCCGAAGTACCTCAGCAGTTCTTCAACAAACAAAAATTGTAGATTATCTTGTAGATTAATCACTCCACCATAAAATGAATCCCGTTACGGTTACCGTACATTACAGGTACGCAATAGCGTTAAATAACTCTTCTTCAATTAAGGATCTGTTTGATCATAAATTAATAAATGTTTCCTTCTTCTTAATTCGAACGACTCGTGCGCATGAATCATTCCAAAATTAACAAAAACATCGCTTCGACCTGTATCAAAGCGTTTATCACTCGAAAATCACAACATTTGCGGAAAGAATCCATTAATTATCGCTGTAATTTTGACTGAAGCGCTCGGTTGATCGTTTTATATTCCAATATTTGTTTCAACTGTTTTATACGCGTTATTAACGTCTAAGTGAACTCGCAGTCTTTAATTAAGCATTCGGGAACGCCCCAACGAGACAAGAGCAATTGCGACGTGTCGCTGAGGTCGCGACTCTCCCGTCAGACGCCCGTGGACCGACGCCACCGATGCTGTCGCGCTGGTGCGACGCGGGCGCCGAAAAACAGCTCACCCTTTGACAAAGAACTTGGCAAACAAGCTAAGTTGCGCTCGGGCGGGGACTGGGACTTTCGGGGATCTAAGACTGAAAGGGGAAGGGATGGAGTGTTGGAAAGGAGTGGATGAGGGAGGATAACTTTGGAGGAAAGCGAATTGAGCGAAACGGAGAGAGAGGGGATTGCTTAAGGAGAATGGAACTTGACGTGGAATGAGTCTGTGCAAATGACGGGAACAAGGGCAAGGAACTATGTACAAAGAGTTTTGGGGGTGTGATCAATATTAAGAGAAAAGGTATGGAATTGTGACGCGAAATTTGAGGATGTATATCAGAATTTGATTAATGTTTCGAAACACGCGCAAGTATTGAAGCTTATAATTTGGCAAGGCGTGGATAATGGTTCTGTTTGACGCACTGTGTTGGTAAATCGAATCCAGAGAATCGTCCGGGGAAAATCTGTCATCGTGAGAATTAGAACATGAGAAAGAGGAAAGGTACAACCGCAATACGTTTTGTACTAGCAGAGAATTACTAAGACAAACTACCGAGTCTCCGAAGAAGCTGCTTCTGATGTTAACAGGAATCTACCCAGGTGTTGGAGTCAACGTCATTTTTCTTTAAATGTTTCTGATTCTGAAGTTTCCAACTAGCGTTACTACTTGTTCTTCGTTTCGGGCGTTGAATAATCGCTCTGACTAACAGCTTCTCAAACGCATGGTTTTATTATCCTTCTCTCGTTGTTACTTGCCTCGGAGCTGAGTTTGTCGTTGGGACTAAGATTATACGCCGGTTGCTGAAAGCTTCAGAGAAGTGATTTGCGAAATGAAGTTGTTGGAAATTAAACTAGAGACAGAATTGCAATGCTTCTAGAGAATGGACTCTGGAGATATACGATCAAAACTTCAGTTTCCTTGTTACCTCCGTAATTAAATTATCTTCTTTCGTAAAGTATGTTATTTAAAACGACTTTCAAAAGTATTTGATATTGAAGACAATTTCTTGATAACTTCATTAAAACAAGAACATTAAACAAACTTAATACTTATTTAATGGTATTTCGAATACCTACTGTGTTTGTTTGAACTGGTAATATTTGAAGAATGTGACAAATATTGGAAAAGTATTTTATTTTCGATGTACAAAAATGGCGTGGTACTGCACGTAGTACGAAAATCAGTATGAATTGATTTTATTTAATTTATTTTTTCCTGTACCTCGGTGACTAGTTTTGCCTCGACTTTACGAATCACAGAAACCCTTTTTGCACAGAATTTGTAATCTCCATTAACCTTATACTTTCATGTCATGCACTACGAAGTCCAGCCAGCTGTTTCTTGGTATATAAGGAGTCTCTCATTAATGTACCGCAGCCAATCCTTAATGGGTTTTAATGGGTTCAGGACTGTGAAATGACAAAATATTCCATAATTTCAAATAAAAATCGTGAAGCATTTCCTGCCGTGTCGTTTCCGTGTTGAAGTCAGACCTATTAATGTTGGCTGTCTGAGCAATTTATATTTTTACGATTACGTCAGCTCAATCCAATATTCAGCCACGTGGATCTACACATCATCTCAAAAATTCTATTTTAAATTTCACC
>NNCF01127530.1:2134812-2209015 GCA_002313205.1 Laupala kohalensis | reverse complement strand
ATATATATATATATAATATGTTTTTCAGAAGAGAAGATTCTGAGATCCCAAGAGATATTGTGAAAACGCACAACGCAAATATTGACTCGCTTTATGAACTGATATTAAATCTCGTGATGACAGTAATATGAAAACAAAGTTATCCGATGATAGAAACACGTTATCCTGAAAAGTCATAGACGAGATAGGTTAATCAAC
The DNA here is from genome assembly GCA_002313205.1 of Laupala kohalensis. Classification (NCBI taxonomy): domain Eukaryota; kingdom Metazoa; phylum Arthropoda; class Insecta; order Orthoptera; family Trigonidiidae; genus Laupala; species Laupala kohalensis. The sequence continues at coordinate 2,208,817 of NNCF01127530.1, read as the reverse complement.
ACAATTAGAAATTTACTTCACACATTAACGCTTAATGTATTAATTTTGATCCATATAAACGCTATGTGGAAGAGAAGAATTAAAAATAAGAAACAAATTATACGATTCAGGTGTATTTCTTCCTCTTTATACCACATGCTTATCACTTACGTCCACGGAATTGAAATAGGGAGTAAGTATTTAAGTTCGACTCACCGGACATTTCTCCGTGTGACTTACCCCTCATACCTAAAATAAAGGTATTGGTAAAAGCTTTTAAATTCGTGGTTATTGGCACAGCACGAATACGAGAGATGAATCACAGGGTGAAACAGAGGGTAATTGGGACCCTCACAGCATGGGGTAGATAATGTGCACGACTGTTTTACTGGACTGAAGATAATGTACGTATGTGTTTGTGTATGAAAAATTTCTTACCTGTGCTGAATGTTTCTCATTCCGTCTTTTTCTCTAACCTGGCAAAAGTTCTTTCAAACATTAAGCATTTGCAGGTATCATACCCTTAAAATTTAATATTTCTTGAATAACGCGCATAGTGATGGAAAAAAAACTTGGGTTATAACCCTCCTTCTTTCAGAGTATATACTTAAAACTGCAGTTTCCCTCGTATAATAGATAATTCCTTGTGTGGGGGAATTTTTCAAAATTAACGGTTTTCACTTTTCATTGAAGTGCTTTGCACGTCCACTGATATAAGTAATAAAGATGTATTTAAAATTTAGCCTAAGTATATAAAATTATTAAAAGATAAATTAACAAATAGCTGAAAAAAGGAAAAGAAACTAACTGGTATAATGTGGGAGTAAATAATACTGAAAAAAATTACTTTAACGAAACTATTATATCTCGAATTACCAAGAACTATTCAAATAAGAAGAAAATATTTCTAATTGAAACACAGATATTTAAAATGATTCAATATAGTGTTTTCCTAAGATTTTAATTTGAGGGTCACCGACATTAGTTCTCCATTTCTGAGAAATATGTTTGAGCAGATATTATTACTTTATTTATCTAATGGATGAATTATTTATTATTAGTTTCATAAAACTTGCACTTGTGCAACACAGCGTTATCACGTGAATTCGATCGTTGATTTGACATGTATATTTGATGTAGTGAAACTTGTCTTAAGTGTATTGTTATTGATCAGTTTAAAGGGATAAATTTTTTCCAACATATTTCTAACAAGATTATGTAATATCTATGTAAATCTAACTGATAATTCACATTTTGCACTTTGAAATTCAAAATCGTTAAATGATGATTCATAAGTACGTATATAGGTTAAAAATGCATTAACATTTGTAAAAAAGGTTTCTTATTCTGTTTCGAAATGTTGAAGTATTTTATATCTCTGAGATTCAATTTTATATATTTTTAAGATTATCTTGACACAACTGATGTTTTTGTCAGGATATGTAACTAGTTTTAGCTAAATTTTTGAACGTAGATTATGAGTATGTGGCCGAGGAAAGCACATCTTGTTTTCGTCAGTACGTTGCGCTAGGGAAGCTGCAGATGAATGTATAATCACAGAGTGATGAATGCCAGCCAATCAGCTGCTGATTGCGCAGCACTCCGGTCTGTGCTAGAGTTCACAATTTACGATGTGTCTGCTTTGAGAATCAACTGCGTCTAAGTCGAAAACGCTCCGACACAAACTCTTTGACTCTCGAAACAAATGATCAATATCGAAAGCTATAAAAATAGCAAAAAACATATATTTATCATGTTAAGTGAAGACAAGTTGTAACTTCATTTTCTCACCAGGTACATTAAAGTAGCATCTTTCAAGATTTTATTATGAACACTCAGGCTCAAAACCGTCTCAATAGAGTTGTACATCTGCTCTGTAATCATATTACTATCATTACTATACAGCTCTTACTTTTTTTCAACGAAAAAAATAATAAAACTTATTATAATTGAGATGATACTACATTTTTTTCTTAATTAAAATAAGAAGAAAGTAAGTAAATGGTGAAATAACGTTATGTTCGTAAAAGCACCCCCTTTATATTTTTAAACACTTTCTGTATTTTTTTTCTTTTGCAAATATTGCAATTATCACATTCATACATTAAACCGTTATTTATTACTATCATTTTGGCATCTTCAATACTATTCTAATTGTTTTAAGGTATTTTGTATGGTTCTAGCATCTGTTACTTCTTAATCTTAATATCCATGCAGAAACCTTTAAACACAAATGAAGAACAAAAGTGGTTCTACGAATTGACCTCTGATCCGTGTTAAGCTCGTTGGAATCTAGTGGAAAGGTAAATTTCAATAAGTAGTATTATAACTTCGCCCAGCTTTTCATCTCTATGCACAAAGATCAGCCAACATCCACAAAACACTCGGCTCACCTTTAAGTCAGCCCATAGCAAACTAAAGAGGCCGACTGTATTATCCATGCGAGGTATTATCGTCATAAGCACCTCAAAAGTCAGCTGTTTGCTACTTCGGTATGAGTTAATTAAAGCGTCCCCACAGTTGGGCCATAGGCTCTATCTTCTGTTTGCGGTCACAAAGTGACTGTTGCTTGTGCTTCTCGGTCCTTTAACTACCTCAGATCCTTTCCGAGGGCTTACTACAACTCCAGAATTCTCGACATTTGCTTGAAATTCGTTCCTTCTGTTGACCTATGGGCAAACAAAGAGGATTTATGGGCAACTCGGCCAGTATTAGCCTTCTGAAGCTGAGTTAGCTCCCGTGAAAGCTTGATTGGAAACATGAATTAACTAATGTAACATGAAACTAATATCACGTTCTTAATATTTTTGTATGTAAAATAAAATATTGTTTAAGAATTTTTATAACTGCAGCATTTTATTCATCCTTCTTGGTAGATACATATCCGCTCATCAATTCATTGATGAAACTTAGTATCTACTGTTTGTCGATAATTATTCTGAATGCAGTCGACTTCTAAATTTGTTATTGATCGATGACAAAATACTGAGTACTCTTCACCACGCACTTACCACTCTGCTGAATCTTAAATCTAAAAAGTAACTCTAAAATTTTAAAATATTCCTCATTCTCGAATTCATAACCCATTGTCACAAATGAGGTATGTTTTGTTGTTTTGTGTATTTATAGACCTCCTCAATCAGACCTTGACATACTTTTTCGGAACTTCGAAAATGTTTTAGAACATATCGCACATAAATCTACTAAATCTATCGTTATATGTGGTGATTTCAATATCGATTTCTTGAGTACATCCAACTCTGCACATTCACCAGTTAATCGATTCAAGAATCTTATCGACTCCTTCAACCTTATTACTACGATAAACGACCCCACTCGCCTCTCCGGCTCATCTCAAACATTGCTAGATCAAATTATAGTCAACAATGGAATCTCGTATCTCTCTGAAGTGTTTATCGCCGGATACAGTGATCACCTTGCTCAAGTATTGACTATTAATAATACACTAAAACCGCTTAAAATCCTTTACAAATTTACAAGAGAGTTTAATGACATAAATAAATCCATATTCGTAAATTATTTGCGTGAAGAAACATGGAAAGATGTTTACAATTGCCAAAACACCGACGACAAATTCAATGTATTTATCTCAACATTCCTAAAACATTACAACTCTAGTTTTCCCATAAAACGCAAGTTAATTAACACAAAAAAATACAATAGATGGATCACCCTAGGGATAAGAATTTCTTCAAAAAACAAACGCCGTTTATATTATCTTTCAAAACGCTATAACCAGCCACCCGAATTCCATAATTATTTTCGTAAATATAAGACTATTCTCCGAAAAGTAGTCTATGCAGCTAAAGTTATGGAAAACGACAGGCATATACTAAAATCGAACAACCGGATGAAAGCCATGTGGAATATTGTTAACAATTACACGTCAACTTCTGAAAATCGCGAAGAAAATGTTTCTTTACTAAACGATGGCAAGATCGTGTCAAATCCTCAGGACATCGCAAGTTTGTTTAATTCTTACTTCTCAGAAGTTGGTAAAATAACGAACTCAATATATCCAAATTAATGTCCTCCAATTATATCCACCCACATACCCAATTCTATGTTCACTTCCGGAACTAACGCCAGTGAAGTCATGGGAATCATCAGCTCATTAAAAAACAAATTTTCAACAGGCATAGATGATATTCCCGAGTTTATTGTTAAAACTTCGTCCCACGCTATATTAAATCCACTCGTAAATATTTTTAATAGTTCTTTATCGGAAGGGGTGTTTCCCAATATATTTAAGAGAGCTAAAGTGAAACCTTTACACAAGAAAGGAAACAAACTTAATATTGGAAATTACCGACCAATATCTCTACTACCCACTTTCTCAAAAATCCTAGAAAAATTGTTCTATAAGCGTCTTCTAGATTTTTTATCAAAATATAACATTCTCTCTGACGATCAACACGGTTTTAGGAAATCCTTTTCCACTACAAGCGCCATATTTTCCTTCTTAAACGATGTTACCACATCTCTAGACAGTGGAGAAAATCCTCAGGGTGTTTTTCTTGACTTATCCAAAGCTTTCGATGTCATCGATCACGGAATTCTCCTTTCAAAATTGCATTCTTTAGGCATTCGTGGACTTCCACGTCAATGGCTAACTTCTTATTTAAAGGATAGATATCAACAGGTAGAAATATCCTATACAAAAAATTAAATACTTGAGCGTTGTCTTTCAGAAACAAAGCCACTTACTTGCGGAGTACCCCAAGGATCAATTCTCGGCCCTATACTCTTTTTATTGTATGTGAACGACATGTCATCATCCACATCAGATTGCAAAATGGTTCTTTTTGCTGATGACACTAATTTACTATGTAAACACGCCAATGCTCAAAAAGTTTTGTCTAACCTTTCGACTTGGTTCCATGCAAATCGTCTCATTGTAAACACTGACAAAACAGTGTCTATGTCATTTCACAATAGTATCACAAAATCTTTACCCCAGGTTTCTCTTTCTTTAAACGGAACACAATTAAAAACTGTTACAAATACAAAATTCTTAGGTCTCCATATTCAAGACAACCTCAAATGGAATTGTCACATTGACAATCTTAATTCCCAATTAAGCAAATTGTGTTACGCATTCCGAATCTTAGTTAACGCAGTTAGTCCACGTATTTCCCGTTGCGTTTATTTTGCAAACGTTTACTCCCATTTACGTTACGGCATTACCTTCTGGGGTAATTCCGGTCAGAGTATTCAAACTTTCAGAATTCAGAAGAGGATGGTTCATATAATTTGTAAATCTCACCCCCGAAACTCCTGTAAACCTTTATTCAAGGAATTAAGTCTCTTAACACTTCCCTGCATTTATATTTATGAAACGGTCTTGTTTGTTAAGACCGAATTACTGAAGTGCCACCCTTGTTTTATACGAAACAGTCTCGTTCACGAACACAATACTCGCAATAGTAGTAATATTTATCGCCCTAGAGTGTCAACCACTATTTGCCAAAAAGGACCTTATCATTCGGGAATCGTTCTATATAATTCCCTGTCCAAGAATATAAAAGACATTATGAAATTTAATTTCTTCAAATCAGCGGTTAAAAACTACCTCCTGCACCAGTGCTTCTACAATGTAAAAGAATTTATTGATTTTAATAAAAGTTAAATTCGTCTTGTACTTTATCACGCCATTGCTGTAGTACTTTTTAAACAACTTATAACAATTTCAAAAACTATTTTCTTGCATGATTGTGTTGTCTTATGGCTCATATTAATTTAGTTTTATGTGTACTCAACTTTGGCACGTTTGTGTACATAAATTCTGTAGCCCCATCCTGGCCCGGGTTTTTCTCCGGTTTTCCTTCGGGTAGAGGCGGATTTATCATACAGGTTCTCTAGGCTTTGTCTAGGGGCGGGTCTATTGTAACAATAAATCGTGAATTTAGTGTTATTTCAATTCTTATGATTTTTAAACACTATACTCAGAATAATCTATAGTTCGATAATAACTTGTACATGTAATTTTTTGCTTAAAATTACAAACATATTGACATTCTATTAGTATTATAACTCGCAGCCAACTTTTTATCGTATCTAGGAACTTTTTCTGAAATATTTGAATCCGCCTCTGCCTTAGGGCCCTTGATCGGAATTGATTGGATGGTCCCTTGCCTGCTTCCGGAGAGTAAATTAGTTTTTTTTCCTCCACGTGGTCATACGCAGTTTGTACTGTTTTTTGACAATAAATTTATTTATTTACCAATATTATTTTCTGAACTTCAGAGGAAAAGTTATTTTATATTTTAACTATGTCCTAGTTCTTTCATCATTTGTTTATCACAGAAAATATTTCATAAATTACTTTACAGATAACGGTCATCTCGACGCGAAATTTTGAATTTCATTTATTGTTTTTCTTTTAATATATTTACAATTAAAATACTGGATTACCGATGTGTGTCATTTAGTGCATTAACGATGCAGTGTTCCCAATGTACTCTCACGTTAGTATGACAGCGAAAACTTCACACGGGCCCAATAGGATTTTAAATTTGCTTACCACCCGAGAAGACATCAGCTGCCTCGGGGTCTACACGCAACCTAAGTTGAATAAGACCGCTTTACCTCACATCATTATTTATTTATCCAACATCTAAAATTTTCTTCCAAGTCTGGAACGCTAGAAACTAACATTTTGTCTGGAATTTCCACTTTAATTCTTGTATTATCGTCCTGAAGAAATTAAAATTTGATGATACTGAAATATAGATAAAATTTAAATTTTTCCCGCAAAACAATAGTTTCTGCATATTAATGAATACAATAAAAAAAATATATTTAAAGTATAATAATTAAGTAACTTCATTAATGTTCATTTAGTGAAATAAAATATGGTTCTTAACACTACAAATTTCTGTTCCATTCAACAAGAGTATCTTCGACGCACTTGATTCACTTAGCCATAACAGAGGTGTTTAATTGTCTTCTTCTTCGCAGCTCGTACTTTACTTAGTCTGCAAATGAGACTGAGTTTCCTCATATATTACCTTTAAATAAGTTTCACCCTGATGAACGAATGTCGTAAGCGTATCTGCCTTTCGCACCACTAAACTTCTGCTCCTCACCAAAGCAAAGTTCGAACCTCGTAACTTCTTACAACATCATCATCATACTCCTCAGTGTTCTTCCTTGTGCTCCCGTACTTTTCATTCCAAATGTTGTTACCTCCACACTCGTTCTTCGTTTACCTTCACTCGTAGATCATCGTTATCCACTTCTCAATCACTTATTACTTGAGTGGAAGTCTTATAATGGTGTTTGGGATGTATCAGTAAACATGCGTATGAACATCTTACTTGGGAGAAAGAGGAAGATTTTTTTATTATATTTGGCATATATAACGTATTTTGTACACTTTTCGTCTGACTTCTTATATTGTTAACTCTTCATTATAATCCATTATCAATGTAAATAACCGATCTTTAAGTGTCTCTTCAACTTTCTCATATTCCTGGCTTGCTGCACGAAATACTCCTTTCCTCGTATATCTCCGTGAACGTTCTTAGAAAACACTGCCGGTGCCACTAACAGCCTCCTCACGTAATCGCAATAGCACTTTGACTCTCTCTCGCTCACGTATTCTCCCCTTCCTTTCTTTGGGTGGCTAACGGGTACTTCACGTAATTGTGATGAGTCTGTCTCCTCTCGCCCACTTTACTCTCTCCCTTTCTCTCATCCGTCTTCTATTCGAAATCTTCCCTTCACTCCCAAAACTGTGAATGGAGTCCTATTTCTCTCCCTCGGTGACTCTAATCATTAATGTATTTTTGTTCTTCGTCTCTTCAATTAATGTCTTCTTTACTCTCAATCTATTGACATCCACCTCAACATACTCCGCTTACCTTTCTCCACCCTCGCAAAATTCTCCAACATTGTACACACCGTGTTTATGTCTTCTCTTTCATTCCGTTTTCCTCCTTTGGCTATTTTCTGATTCTCTCCTTTGCTGCTTCAGTCACGCGCGGACTCCGAATTCGACCCCATTGAGACTCGCCAAAAGCTACCTTCCTCTTATGTCTTCTCCTCCGTTTGTGTTTAAGCTTTGAGCTCCTTAGAGAGGTGTTACTTCGAGGAGGGGGGTCGAGAAGGGGTTTGCGGGGATGTTGAGGAGACGTTAAGGGGAACGGCGAGGGCGGGGTGAGCTACGCGCAGATCGGTGGCAGGTAAGTTTGTTTGCTTTCGCTGCTCTCGACCGCCAGGTGACCTCTCCATCTTCCTATGCTTTCTCGTTCTCTTTAGCGATCTCCATTCCATTCTCTCCCCGTCAGACGATTGTAGAGGGAGGACGGGTCAGGAGAAAGGGGTGACAGGGGAAACTCGCACGTGAGGTAAGTTGCAAATTCTTGTTCCGGTAATGTAATTATGTTTGGCCCATGGTACGTAGAGCCAAGCGTCTGACCTCGTAGTCCGCTCACCTAACACCTTTATCGTCGACGAGAGCGTTCCTCTAGCTTCACTGCATTGGTGGTGGCTTTGTAAGCTGCGTCTTCGCTCCAGGTTTTACCTGAGCTTATGTGTACTTGACTTGTTAAGGGTTGTGTTCACAGTTAAAGAGATATTTGTAGAGTTACGGTTCTAGTAAAAGGAATAATTTACTTGTAAACTTTTCTCTATGATTTTAAACTGTTAAATTTTTACTTTAAAGAAACCAAAATAACTGATTTTTGTGGCGCATCGATTGAAAACACTTTAATTAGAAGCTACAAAAACTAAAATAATCTAGTTATGAAATAATGGTGATTCACTACCTAGGTATAAAACCTTTTTTAAATCTTATTTCAAAGGATGGTTGAAATTCAACTTATTTAATGAAAAATTACGTGGCAATCTTCGAATTGACACATATAACTGTAATTTTGAAATGATTGAAAGAACAAAGAGAATTACACGTTCTATACCCCAAACAAATTTGACGACCTAACACAAACAAAATAAAACCCATTTACATATTAACGACAAGATTAAGTTAAACATTATTAATATTAATAGGGTGCCGTCAAAAAAACTTCTAATATACTCATTCCCATACTCTCATTCTAATATTTATATTTTAGTTATATATCGATTTATATTTTCTTCAAATGTTAAAAGGAAACAAAAATAGAAGTGATAAAGTGATATATACTTCTTGACCAATTGGATTATATAAGCTATATTTTGAGAATTTGATCTGAATAAAGGAATAAAACTTAATTCACTCCCCAAATGTTTGATATATTCTATCGTTTATGAGGGCTTGTTGTAAAAATCTATTGTCTCCCACACACATTCCTATCTTCTCCCAACATTCCCCTGTTGGACTAGTAAATGTGCTCTCCTCCACAACACATTTCACCCATCTACAACACCACCTTGAGCACGATTATAAACATTGGAAAGTTATTACGATTTTTTCCTCTATCCTGGTCAAATCCTTAAGATAGAAAACATAAAAATAGAAGGATATTCTACGCAGCTTTTCCACAATATACATTTCCTTTTTTACTTAGATTCCATTGATATTGTTATGCACAGCCCAACTCCACAATCCAACTAGTTTCTCACATAAATAATTTGGGATAATGCAAGTAAAATATTTCAATTCGAGCAAATTGAATGTATATGAAATAACTAAATTTCAAACCCTTTTTCGGTTAGGAAGTACAAATAGACACCAATTTTACTAATAACTCAAATGTAGGATTTTATGACTTTCAGAGCAACTGTACATTACATCTCTAACAGCTTTTTTTCCGCGTAAAAATAGATTTTCATCTAGGCTGACTGACATCTACGTGCTTATAGTGACGTCATTGGTGAGATCCTTCACCCGGGTTCTTGGAACCCGCCCACTGAAGGGTCGAAGCGACAAACAGGTCCAGCCAGCTACAGCAGGAACCTCGTGGTGGTCTGTTTTAATTTCGAAATGAAATCTCAATTCAATTCGCGACAGTAATTAGTTGAATTATTCGTCCGAACGTTACCGGATCAACTTTCATTAAGCCGCGTGGATGGCCCTTCGGTTTGGCGGCCATCGTTCGTCTGCTGCTCTCCCGTTCCTCACTCCCCGCCTGTTCCGTTTCTCCCTGTCTCTCTGATTTCTCTTCGCGTTCGAAGCTCCGACGAATCCTGGGCGGCGACGCTCTCGCTGTATGACCTTTGAACGGCGGAGTAAGGCGAACGCAGTGTTGCGTTTGATACACGCCTATTTCACAGTAATTCTAATTAGGAGGCAACAACCTACAGCTTCATGGACGGCTCGCTAGCATGTCTCGACTTCCACGCTCTTCCTGTACTTCTCGAACATCACGAGATGTGCACTCATCTCCAAGGAATGACATTGTTGTACGCGTGGTATATAGGCACGTTTGCACAACAACGGTGCAAATAATGGAATCACTTCATCAAACACACATTGTTTTCCAATGAAAAAGGAAAAAATTCGCATTATGATTGTCTTGTCAAGGACAGTTATAGGTGCACCGATCCTTATAAAGGCAATAACTATCTGAACTATTATTATCGCAGGGAATTTCTTTTCTTCTCAGTTATTGATTGTAGGTTTAAAAATACTTCTGTAGAAAGCAGAAATATCAACGGCACACAAAATTGAAAAAAGGAAATTGAGGACGTATATGAGGTGTCCAACTACTGAACTGACAATAACTAAATTGAAGTTTGAAAATTTTCTGTCGTACTTAAAGCATACATATAATGAAAAATGTCTTAAAATTCTAGTGTTAATTACGGTTTAAAAAATCTAGTGAAACGAATCTATATTCTTCAAAATTTTAACGTACATATTTTTCTTAGAATAAGAAAAACAAATTAATAAAGAAGTGAAGAATTATATTTGACATGAAATGGAAACGACTGTAAAAGTGCGTGTCTGATATAGTTTCTGAGCGAACTACATGAAAGGTTGTGACGCGATTGTAGAATTTACTGAATTGTGATAAGTCGTGAGATGGAGTAAAGCAAACAACACGTACTTTGAATGTTCGTTAACATATGTCAACCCCTTTCGGCAACATATTTCAACATGAGCGAAGCCGACTGCTACCATCTAATTTGTTCGGGTCTTTGACATTTAGTATTTGACACTATACTGAAACTGTGCGCTGTGTGAGAAACTAAGTCGATTATTGCTGACATAAAGCAGCGTGAATGTCGCACGGATATGTGTTTTGAGCTCTTCGCATTTAACGGACTTTCTATATTTCCTGTCGAAATCTGTTCCGCATTTGTGTACAACCAGAGTCAAAGCCGAGTGGTACTGGAGCATTAATTTCAAAATGTATTATTTTGAAAATATAATTTGTTGTTCTTTTTATTTTAATTTTGTTTAATACTTAGTAAGTACATATTTTTGTCTATGGAATATATCTAGATAAAAATATAAAAGTTCATTTTTTTCACCCACTAGTGAAGATTAATTGCAACTAATATTTATAATAGGAGCACTTTTATTATTATTTAAGTAAATGGTTCTTGTTAAGAATCTACATTTGAAGTTCAAAACATTTTTCCTAGCATTAAATACTTTTATTTCCAATAAAATACATTACATTGTATTGAACAATATTTTTTTTAATTCATAAAATTATGTGAATTACATTCAACCTCGAATCATAAATTGTCTCATCTATAATTGACTGGTAGCAGGATTGTTTTTTAAATTACTGTCACTTATTGAAGTAAAAGATATTTCATAGATTACTGGAACAAGCGAATTATTAATTATCCCGTCAATGACTAATTTTAAATCTCCCCGGCACAATGCTGCTCGGATGCCTTTAACTCTGACCAACAACCAATCGTCTAAGAGCACTTTAATCCTTCCCTGTAAAATGTAAGGAAGCGGCAGTTCACATCTCCCGATGTCGTCGTTGCCTCCTTTCAAGAAGCCAGCAGCGCGCGCTGTGTTCTCCGAGGTCTCCGTCGTCTCATTTTCACACCATTCCTCCTCCCACTCTCCCGCCTTCGAGGGGAACGCGATACCCACTCAAATTATCGGAGCTCGCGCTAATGGTGGCGATAAAGGCGGAAGAGTGCGAGTGGCGAAGGTGACGATGGAAGACTCGCAAGGTCTTGAGATATACTTGGTGATAGTGGTGACCCATGAAAGAGACTAGAAAGACAATAGACTGACACTACACCGGCTTGCGTCTTGGGTTTCATCTTGATACTTGTGAAATTGGGAGTTAGTACTTTCAATTACAAGAGATCGTAGAATTACAAAAATTAATGAGGTTTGGAAGAATAGAACGGCCGCAAGGATAGTGAAATGGTTATTTCAAGTAGGAAGACGTTGCAAGCGCTTCCACTTTAAGATCGATGTGAAATTGTCGGGGACAAAAGTTAAGTGATGAAAATGTAACGTAGACTGTGAAACTGAATGTAACTAACATATGAAAGTTTACTTCTATTTATTTTGTTTACTTGGATAATATGGCAGATACGTCTTTCCCCATCCGCTAATTGTAGACATGTTTCACTCGATTTCATATTGAACATTACATATTGTAAACAAGACATCGGAACATTTATGAATATTTATTTATTATTTAATTATTTTACGTCTTTTGGTGAGGTTCAGGCTCTTACACCTAACCGTTGGACTTGGGAGAAGGAATTGGGAAGTAGAGATGTTGGGTTTCGGGGAACTTATGGTACCGAACCGACATGTGTCTGCAGTAGGTGAAGGAAACCCAGGCGAAACCTCACCTGGTTCGGTCGAGCAAGGTTTGAACCCACACTCTATGAGGATGTTGTTCAATGTTCACCACATGGATTGTTCAATGCGAATATTGTTTATACCAGCATGGTCAGACGCGTCGGAGTTGTCACTTGTCAGGACTCAGGTACTCAGTTTCCTTTTCATCCTTTTCAAATAAATGAGTCAAATACCATCTTTTCTTAATGTAATATTTAAATGCTGTTATATCGGAAAGGAAAAGGGTGACAGTTTAAATAATAGGAAATCGCCGACATATTTTTATGATCTGATGTACGATTCTTCACTTGTGTGATTTACTCAGTCCGGTTGCGCAAAAAAGGAAATTAAGTGCTCTGGGACATTTGCGTATTAATGTATATGATGATGATAATATAATAATAAATTTAATAATAATAAATTTATTGTCAAAAAACAGTACAAACTGCGTATGACCACGTGGAGGGGAAAAAAACTAATTTACTCTCCGGAAGCAAGCAAGGGACCATCCCATCAATTCCGATCAAGGGCCCTAAGGCAGAGGCGGATTCAAAAAATTCAGCAAAAATTCCTAGATAAGATAAAAAGTTAGCTGCGAGTTATAATACTAATAGAATGTCAATATGTTTGTAATTTTAAGCAAAAAATTACATGTAAGTTATTATCGAACTATAGATTATTCTGAGTATAGTGCTTAAAAATTGAAATAACACTAAATTCACGATTTATTGTTACAATAGACCCGCCCCTAGACAAAGCCTAGAGAACCTGTATGATAAATCCGCCTCTACCCGAAGGAAAACCGGAGAAAAACCCGGGCCAGGATGGGGCTACAGAATTTATGTACACAAACGTGCCAATGTTGAGTACACATAAAACTAAATTAATATGAGCCATAAGACAACACAATCATGCAAGAAAATAGTTTTTGAAATTGTTATAAGTTGTTTAAAAAGTACTACAGCAATGGCGTGATAAAGCACAAGACGAATTTAACTTTTGTTAAAATCAATAAATTCTTTTACAGTGTAGAAGCACTGGTGCAGGAGGTAGTTTTTAACCGCGGATTTGAAGATATTCAATTTCATAATATCTTTTATATTCTTGGGCAGGGAATTATATAGAACGATTCCCGAATGGTATGGTCCCTTTTGGCAAAGAGTGGTTGACACTCTAGGGCGATGAATATTACTACTATTGCGTGTATAGTGTTCGTGAACGAGACTGTTTCGTATAAAGCAAGGGTGGCACTTCAGTAATTCGGACTTAACAAACACGACTGTTTCATAAATATAAATGCAGGGAAGTGTTAATATATTTAATTCCTTGAATAAAGGTTTACAAGAGTTTCGGGGGTGAGATTTACAAATTATCCGAACTATCCTCTTCTGAATTCTGAAAGTTTGAATACTCTGACCGGAATTACCCCAGAAGGTAATGCCGTAACGTAAATGGGAGTAAACGTTTGCAAAATATACGCAACGGGAAATACGTGGACTAACTGCGTTAACTAAGATTCGGAATGCGTAACACAATTTGCTTAATTGGGAATTAAGATTGTCAATGTGACAATTCCATTTGAGGTTGTCTTGAATATGGAGACCTAAGAATTTTGTATTTGTAACAGTTTTTAATTGTGTTCCGTTTAAAGAAAGAGAAACCTGGGGTAAAGATTTTGTGATACTATTGTGAAATGACATAGACACTGTTTTGTCAGTGTTTACAATGAGACGATTTGCATGGAACCAAGTCGAAAGGTTAGACAAAACTTTTTGAGCATTGGCGTGTTTACATAGTAAATTAGTGTCATCAGCAAAAAGAACCATTTTGCAATCTGATGTGGATGATGACATGTCGTTCACATACAATAAAAAGAGTATAGGGCCGAGAATTGATCCTAGGGGTACTCCGCAATTAAGTGGCTTTGTTTCTGAAAGACAACGCTCAAGTATTTTATTTTTAGTATAGGATATTTCTACTTGTTGATATCTATCTTTTAAATAAGAAGTTAGCCATTGATGTGGAAGTCCACGAATGCCTAAAGAATGCAATTTGGAAAGGAGAATTCCGTGATCGATGACATCGAATGCTTTGGATAAGTCAAGAAAAACACCCTGAGGATTTTCTCCAAGGTCTAGAGATGTGGTAACATCGTTTAAGAAGGAAAATATGGCGCTTGTAGTGGAAAAGGATTTCCTAAAACCGTGTTGATCGTCAGAGAGAATGTCATATTTTGATAAAAAATCTAGAAGACGCTTATAGAACATATATATATGATGATAGATAACAAATACATATGATGATAGAGATATCACAAATATATTATGAAATGTATTAGTGAATTGTTTTTCGAAGTACACATTCACTGTGTTAAGTAAGATTATTTCAGTACACATATGTTAATCCTATTTTTCCAATTTCCATAGAATTATTCGAACTGAAATAGTTGAAATAACTACCAACTGGTTCGGAAAATACATCGTTATTTATTCTTTCAGCATAATTTCGGAATAAGGTTATGATCACTATATATATATATATCCTTCATTCTTTCCTTGAACTAAGAGTTGACAAGAACTCACATTCTCGAACATTTCCCTTCCTCTTCATACGTTTTGTTCAGGTTAAAAAGAAAAACTATTCTTGGGGAAGGAAAGTGCCTTCGAGCTAATTGCCGCAAATGTGGTTCGTATTGGTGTAATGCTCGAATGTGTAATCCTCTCGCTCACTATTTCCTTACCCATCCTCTCTTCAATGCCTAAGGCAACAAAGAAATTACACTAAGGGTTATGTCCTTCTCGGACGATTCAAAACAACAACAAAAAAACGAAGAACATTAGAGAGAAAGAAGAGCAGAAAATAGCCGCGTCTTTGCCAGAATACCATTTCCAGTAAATGATACTACTTTTTTTTCTCTTAGAAAAGAGAAAAAAGTAGGTAATCCCCTGAACCAAGGATATAGAGCGGTTGTCTGAATCTGAATCCAGTGAGTAAACTTGGCGAAATTCTCTTTTTTCTAGCGTTTTAATATCTTCATTTCAATAACAATCGGCGCTAATGGCTGAGGGTTGAGTTTCACTGCTTTTCTGCAGAAAACACTCCTCTCTCGAAGTCTCACATGAGTACACTCGCAGTTATTCACACTACACAAGCACTCTAAATAGCATCAATGTACTTGTCTGACAAACTTTCAATGCGTTGAACTCCAAGAGAAGTTCCAAGTCACAAAAGTTGTTGAGATTCCTATGTCTATTGTCGTGTCACGTTTCCTAACCCTTTTCCTCCGCTTCTTCAAACTTTGCTTTACCTTACTCCATTTTAGCGCTTATTTTCTAGGGGCATTCTATAGACTGTTGAGTACTATAATGAAAAGTTATTTTATTTTACTTTCTCAAAATGTTATTAATACTTCATTGTTTTTTCTCCATAAAATTAAATCTTTCTACTCTGACTTTTCTACTTTTCTTTGGTATACTACTGATAAACTGTTAACTCATGTTCATTAGTTTTATATTTTAAGTTTTTCTTTATTTGAAATGTTAGTGCTGATTTATTTTTCTTTATTGTATTCGGTACACCATTTATTCTAATAATTTTCAGCAATCTCCTTACGTATAATTACTTCCATCTCCTCTTTCTTGAACTTAATTTGGTGTGATAGAATTCATCATATAACTTACGTCTTTTTTCATTTCTTCTTTCATTTCTCAATCATTTTTTCCTCCTCTGTTTTTTTAATCATTCTCATCCGTTTTGTTTCATCTCATCGAACCGCTACTTCAACTCGCGGACTTCCGCGTGACTTCCATACGTCGATGTTCCGATGTTATATTCCCTTCTCATCTCCTCGCCGACTGATTCCGGTGCACAACGCCCCTTCTCAGACCTCCCTCCCCTTCATCTTCTCCTGAGGAGTTGCTGCGTCCGCCGAACTTTTTTATTCTTTCTCATGGTAATCACTGCGAGGACGAAAAAGTGCAAAAGGCGCGGTCCGGGCGTGTAGCGAGCTAACTACCTCTACGGTCTTTTCCCCTCCCTGCCACCCTCCGTCGCCAAGCGCTTCCGACCCGACTCCCGGACACGCACCCCAACATCGCAGCTTTACTCCGCAAGACCTGTGCACCTGAAGTGATTCTCTTTCCATCTCGATGAGTTGCTTTCATATCCGTTTCTCTCCAGGAGAACACTGCCTTGCTTCACCGTCCGAGAAAACCACTCCCCTTGCTTCCCCCCCTTTCCACAACTTTTTTACCCCTTGTATTACGTCGAAGGTAGGAGGGAGATCCTCAGAGAAGCTGAAGATGTAAAGGAAACGACAGGGTGGATAGGATTGTATGCGACAGTGCGAACTATTTTTGGGATGGAAGTTTTGATTTGAAATTGTCGTCTTGTGTTAAAGTCCACGATTTTTTCATTTTAATCCATCCACATCAATACGAAGAATATATTAAAATATAATGTTGTTGGGCCCTTCAATTAAGTATTTGTTGTGACCTTTTATTGTATTAAACAATTTTTCTGGGTAAAAATAGCTCTTTAAATACAGTGAGTTTATTTTAACATAAAAAATCCAAATATTTCGAGGAGCAAGCATCGGATGAAAAAGATGCTCTAAATATAAAATAATCCTCTCCCATTGAGTCCTCACGAGTGAGAAGCTCCTTTGAAATTTAAAATGGAAACTCTTGTAAACCTTTATTCAAGGAATTAAATATCTTAACACTTCCCTGCATTTATATTTATGAAACGGTCGTGTTTGTTAAGACCGAATTACTGAAGCACCACCCTTGCTTTATACGAAACAGTCTCGTTCACGAACACTATACACGCAATAGTAGTAATATTCATCGCCCTAGAGTGTCAACCACTCTTTGCCAAAAGGGACCATACCATTCGGGAATCGTTCTATATAATTCCCTGCCCAAGAATATAAAAGATATTATGAAATTGAATATCTTCAAATCCGCGGTTAAAAACTACCTCCTGCACCAGTGCTTCTACACTGTAAAAGAATTTATTGATTTTAACAAAAGTTAAATTCGTCTTGTGCTTTATCACGCCATTGCTGTAGTACTTTTTAAACAACTTATAACAATTTCAAAAACTATTTTCTTGCATGATTGTGTTGTCTTATGGCTCATATTAATTTAGTTTTATGTGTACTCAACATTGGCACGTTTGTGTACATAAATTCTGTAGCCCCATCCTGGCCCGGGTTTTTCTCCGGTTTTCCTTCGGGTAGAGGCGGATTTATCATACAGGTTCTCTAGGCTTTGTCTAGGGGCGGGTCTATTGTAACAATAAATCGTGAATTTAGTGTTATTTCAATTTTTAAGCACTATACTCAGAATAATCTATAGTTCGATAATAACTTACATGTAATTTTTTGCTTAAAATTACAAACATATTGACATTCTATTAGTATTATAACTCGCAGCTAACTTTTTATCTTATCTAGGAATTTTTGCTGAATTTTTTGAATCCGCCTCTGCCTTAGGGCCCTTGATCGGAATTGATGGGATGGTCCCTTGCTTGCTTCCGGAGAGTAAATTAGTTTTTTTTCCCTCCACGTGGTCATACGCAGTTTGTACTGTTTTTTGACAATAAATTTATTTATTTATTTAAGAAACGTTCATTTTTGTAGCAGGCATGTACATAACATTCGATCTGAATAATTTTCTTTCACATCGTTATTAATCATGGAGCTATAATCACTGCATGATGTATAAAATCGTGAATTTCTTAAAAGCTTCTTTCCCCGATCCGTGCCAATAGTACTTCAAAAGGGACCCGGTAATTATTAGATTCTTATAGATCTAATATACTTGGTGCTTGTAAGACGCGAATGACGTAAATAATTCTCACGCGATTATTTGAAGTGCAATCTACCCATTACAAATCCTACTGAAAGCCATTAGGGTTCGCGGAGAGTAGAGTTTAACCATCATTTTTTGCCCTTATCACAAGGGAATGATGTGACCACCGGCACTCTGAACCAGTTTAACCCTCGGGTAAACTAGTACCATGCCACTGTACGGAATAGGTTTGGGAGTTTAGGTATAAGTAAATATCCCCCACATTCTCACAGGGATTACAACCATAAACCTTCAACAAGCAAAACAACTCACCATTCACTGAACAACGTTGACTCCTATCTAGTGATGTACCGGTAACAAAATTATCCGATTCCATATTTTTACGTCATTTCTTGATTTCAATTTCGTCATTTCTCGTTTCTTTTAAATAAATTAAGTATTCTATCTGCCATTTAAACAAAATTTTGCAATACTATGTTAACAACACAGTTTCATTGTTAGAAACGTTTTAGTTTTTGTTATTAGTGGCTAAATCAATTGCACGTCAAATCCATTGTATACATATGCCTTTCAATCTCATTTCATTTAAATAGTTCAAAATAAAAATAAAAATACCCAAAAACATACTATATGATTGATATTCCTTTCCATTTATCCTACTGTTCTGATCTTATATCGATGCTAATGTTCACGAAAATATATATTGGTTTGCATTTACATGTATTACTATTCGGTTTAAGCTATAGTAAGGATCAAATATTCTAATAGTTCCTCCAACAATATCGTTAGAGTACATTTTCGTGAACAGAAGCAGCGATTACTTTAAATATTGCCCCAAACACAAAAATGGACATTCTTTAAATAAAAAGGAAATAAAGTTAATAGTTATATTTTGGGACTCAGAATCACATCGAGTGTCTTAGCTGAAAAATATCGAGAATTGCTATTTTTTGATCGTGATAGTGAGAGGCTGTCTTAGCATGAATCGACAATCGAAATTGACACATCCCTACTCACATCTAATATTTATTTAAATAAATTTCCAATTCATTGCCACTGCATGATCTACTCGTATCTCCATAATGCATCAATCATATAGGGCGTCGGTTCGTCTTCGTTTTATTATTTTTTTATTTCTAAGCTTGTTTGAAACCCTCTGGATTGCGATTATTAAGCTTCTCCAACAGTACATATTTCAATAAATTTCTTTACGAATTTACGCATTTACGAATTTATATTTTTGAATTACATTTCAAGAAAATTAAACTAAATTCAACAATTTTAAGCTCAATAAGAACACACAAAATCTACAACAAAGTACACTCTATACCAACGGATTTACATTTTGAACTTGACAAGCCAACTTCACATCAAAAAGAATCCGCAAAAAGTTAAATAGTATTTATCCTTCCTGAAATAGAAACATAGACCAATCTTCGTGGGCTTTTTCACAATTAGCATATTTATTCCACAAGAATACTCAATTATTTTTATGTAATTTAATTTATTTGGGTGACTTGTATTTATGTATCAATTTCTTCTCCTGTTAGCTAATCCAATGTATATTGTTATCAAATGAACAAATACTGTTATTAAAGGCTCATAAAACCACAGCAAAAAGTGTCTCTCAAATAGGATGGCAACAAAAAGATCTTTAAAGTTCTTAATATGCCCTACTCTCTGTTGTCAAACTGAGGAAGCGACCAAACAATGTGAGAAATATCCTGCAGCTCATGTACACAGATGAAGCAGGAGGGGCCTTTAATGATTCCCTTGCGGGCGAGAGATGCTGCTAGTTTGATCTTATAACAATGAATTCTCGCGTTAATCTCATCTTCGGTTACAAGCTCCGTATTCTAGTGTGTATGACGACTTGACAATATATAAAATTCACCTCTGCACATTAAATTCTCTATTTTTTTTTCAGGAGATCGAGCACTGTTACTACCATGGCACTGTCAAAGATTACCCCGGAGCCACTGCTGCCTTCCATACCTGCAATGGGGTGTCCGGTGTGATTCACGTGGGAAACGAGACTTTTGTGATTCATCCGTTCTACGGTGGCGACCTCTCGGTGAGTATTTGCACTCTGGGCGGTAAATAATTAACTGTAGACAAATTTAGAGACTCTCTTTAAATTGACAGAATTGTCATTATTTCCGAGAGTGTGGCTTAGTTCATAATATACCATGCCGATTATTTCCATGGTGTTATAAATAAAGTACAATGGCCATTTTACGTTTCTTCCCAATGTACAGAAATGCTCGGACAAAAATTCCCTATCAAGTTTTGAACGCGATTTATCCCTTTAATAGTATTATCTTTTGTGCGCGTTTAATGAAGTAAAATCCAGAAAATACTGAATGAAAGCAAAATGTTTTTCTCCTCTCAAAATACAAAGTCCCTCTATTTTTTGTGTATACTTTATTGGAATCCAATATAAAACAAGAAATTTACCATCACCGACTTCCACTTTCTCCAGTCTTCAAACGTTATTTTAAATATTTTTTTTACTAAGATGATGAAAAATGAATATGAAAATAGTTGTAGAACTAATGAAGTAATATATTAAAGTTTTATTTCAAGTATTATGTGATGAGATATGACTTCACTGCGTAATATATTAAATTTATTAATAGTTTCATTTAGGAAAACGTAAGACCAAAGCATAACTAATACTTATACGTTATATAAATAGTCAGGTACTTATTTTATTCCATATTTTGGGTGGCAACTTTTTATTTCCTATGTTGATGTTTTAACATAAACCATATGTTTCACACTAATTGTAAACAATTAAGAAATGCTATAATATTTCTTTGTAAAATTCAGGTAGTTTAATTATTTTAATGAATAAGGTTTCTCCCAGCAAAATGTGTGAATTGAAATACCAGAAATATACCTCTATTTGATGTTCTGTCGTTTGCTAAAGGTGAAACACACACTGCGTGTTTAAAATAATTTAATGAAACTCATTATGCGAGATAACGCTTCTATTAACATCTAATGAATAAGTTCTCTACAATACAGCTACCGAAGTCAATTTCTTTTACCTGACCAACTTACATCTGGTAAGTGGAGTTAAGTGTCCCAACCATGTAGTCCGCGAAATTCTGCAACTAAGTTCTCCAAGACTTATAGGATCACCTGGCTTACTTTTGAGATCTTTTGGGGGTCTCAAATTGGCTAGGCTAGAGGGCTTAATGCTAAAATAGCTTCTACGAATGTTCAGTAAGTGACTTTAGTAGCTGTATGGTAGAGCTCTTGAAGCTTTAGCAAGAGATGTGGTTCGAATCGACGACCTTTCGCCTCATCCTTGCCACACAAAGCCAAAATCTACGAAGTTCTGAGTCACAGAAAACATACTTTTTTTGTTACGTCTAGCAAATTTTTATTGACTTTAATGTGTTATTTATGCTTCACACCTTACACAAGTGTTAAAATGGTAACGACAAAGAAATTTTATGTGTAACAGCTACAAATACAATATCGTGACAAAAATATGAACCAACTAATGTTATCCCGCGAGTATTTTCGGTTAGTGCACAACAAAAATTCTTCTCATTGAAGTTAAATATTTCTTTGGCTTCTAAACTTTGCATTTATGTGTAACACGTGACGAGTTGAAAGCTATTAATTTTTGAGGTAAAAATTTCTTAATTTGCTTCTTTCAAAGTAGAAGTAAATAAAGGCACAAGGAAAAATATTGTGATGTAATATTAGTACAACTAGTATGATATCCATGAAAACTCTTGAAAATATATAAGTACCTATGTAACAAATCTCCTGTAGAAACAAAGTTTTGTTTAAATTATCTTGTTTATTTAAGAAATAGAAATATCCAACCTGAAGACAAAACCAGTGACCGGAAAATGATGTATTCTTCCGAAAAATAACTTGAAGACGGATACAATTATTTGTTCTCGTTAAGGTTCCATTAATTTATTATTCGAAACTCTCATCTTCATACTTGTATTTTCTCGGTCGATAAATTAGCACCGACACATGCTTCTGTTCGTAAATAATTATATTCAAATTTATAATAAATCTAAATCAAGATCTCTGAAACGAAAACACTACAAATCGTATTAATACATACACGTCAATTTATTAGAACTATATCATAATAGATCGTTGTGCAATCCACTGTTCAATATCAGTATATGTTTACGATATATTTGAGGTGAACGATCTTTCCGAATCACCATTTTGCCAGAGATAGGTCACTTGAAAAATCACTTTCATTTAGTAATAATAATAATAATTTTATTATCAAAGCAGCAGTACAAACAGCGTATGACCACGCGGAGGACAATAAACTAATTTACTGTCATTAGCTTTCTCAGGTATTAACAATTACGAATTTGAAAAAACGACCAGTAACGCAGACACTGCGCTTTATTGCGATAAAACAAATAAAAGGAAATACAAACAAACTAATAACAAATGGCTAAGAGAGAGGAGATTCTATTGATTCTTCCCCCACAACTCACAAGGGCAATTACAGGGAACTACCTCATGCAACAAACAAGCTTTGTGCATCTGTTTGTGCTAACTCCAATATGACGGCCTCCCGAGTATGCATTCGATGGAATCGTGTTGATTCGTGGTTACGCCCCTAGACAGGAAATTGCGGAAGCCCCCACAATGTGACGCCTCAAAGAGGTGTCTAGTATGTTCCGAATTGTTTTACCGAGATTTTTCATGAGCGTTGGTCACACTTCTTAGAATGTACGAATTAATATTTCTACTTGTTTAAAAAATTGTATCCGTCAGAACGACTAGGCTAAAATACCCCCACAAAATGTTTCAAATGATAATTTGAACCATTTTCTGTCCAATGGGGATGAATTTTCATACCTTTAGAGCAAAAAATTTTGAATTATTGACTTTAAATTATTATTAGCTTATATGAAGAAACTTACGCGGACTTGTGGTTTTTTTTCATTTCCCGACAAAAGTATCGGTTTAAGATAGTGGAAAATACCTACCAGAACTTAGAAAATGTAAGTAGAAACGCAATGGCGTTAAGATTTCATACCTTACGCGGCATTTACAAGAATTATTCACCAAAAACTGCTGAAAATACTGTTCTAATGGAAATAGCCACATCACATGACTGAAGATAATTTGACTCTTGTCAAAGTCTAACGATAGTCTAAATTTATCAACTTTTAAAATCACAGAATAATTGTCTTCGTCCATCAGTATAAATCAGATGGGTGAATTATTGATTAATTAGGTAAATATTAATAACTAAATATCAGGTAAATATAAATAATTAGGTGTTCATTTCTAAATTTCGTGAATAGTTGACATTTTTACTTCAGTGAATGGGGAATAGTATCTTAAATGAAAAGTTTACTCGAAAAAATTTACCATATAATTAAAACATAGTTATTTTTATCGATTTTTGTATCTACTGTAAGCATTATTAAAAATAGACTTTTTTATCAAACGGAAAGATTTAATTAGATAAGTTGTGTTCATACTGAAGTACTAAACTATCGCCTTACGTTTATTAGCGGATTCTTTTTTCTTTCCATTCATTTACTAAAATGTAGTTTCGATAAATTATCCTGAAATATTGAGGAGTAAAAAACGAGGCAACACTACGTATAACTGCAATGAGGAAAGAAAACAATAATAAAATACACGACCAGTAAACAGATACATCATATATTTCACCAATTAATTAAGACATTACAACGTTTCGACCCTGATATGAGTCGTCATCATGAGGTAAAATTTACATTAAAATATTAAAATAACAAGAGAGTGAGTCCCTTTCGCTCCTAAGTCAGACCCATGTTATTTCAATATTTTAATGTATAATTGTGTATAAATAAATGTAATTGGTGAAATATATGATGGGTCTGTCAATTACGGTCGTGTATTTTTATTATTATTATAATAAATTTAATAATAAATTTATTGTCAAAAAACAGTACAAACTGCGTATGACCACGTGGAAGACAATAAACTAATTTACTCTCCGGAAGCAAGCAAGGGATCATCCCATCAATTCCGATCAAGGGCTCTAAGGCAGAGGCGGATTCAAAAATGTCAGCAAAAGTTCCTAGATAAGATAAAAAGTTGGCTGCGAGTTATAATACTAATAGAATGTCAATATGTTTGTAATTTAACGCAAATATGTTTGTTAATTTACATGTACANAGTGTTTAAAAATCATAAGAGTTGAAAAAACACTAAATTCACGATTTATTGTTACAATAAACACGCCCCTAGACAAAGCCTAGAGAACCTGTATAAGAAATCCGCCTCTACCCGAAGGAAAAACGGAGAAAACCCCGGGCCAGGATGGGGCTACAGAATTTATGTACACAACCGTACCAAATTTGAGTACACATAAAACTAAATTATTATGAGCCATACGGCAACACAATCATGCAAGAAAACAGTTTTTGAAATTGTTATAAGTTATTTAAAAAGTGCTACAGCAATGGCGTGATAAAGTACAAGACGAATTTAACTTTTATTAAAATCAATAAATGATTTTACAGTGTAGAAGCACTGGTGCAGGAGGTAGTTTTTAACCGCGGATTTGAAGATATTCAATTTCATAATGTCTTTTATATTCTTGGACAGGGAATTATATAGAACGATTCCCGAATGATGCGGTCCTTTTTGGCAAAGAGTGGTTGACACTCTAGACCGATGAATATTATTACTATTGCGAGTATTGTGTTCGTGAACGAGACTGTTTCGTTTAAAGCAAGGGTGGCACTTCAGTAATTCGGTCTTAACAAACAAGACCGTTTCATAAATATAAATGCAGGGAAGTGTTAAGATATTTAATATTATATAACTTTTGTATAATCTTTGTGAAACTTCTGTAAAACTTTTTAAATAACTGTTTGTAAAGAATTTGGAAAAATAAATTATTATTATTATTATTACTGGATATTCTGACGTTATCAAGATGAGGAAAATAAAAATCTATCGTACTTTGGAAGAAAGCTAGAAAATCAACATATCAATTCATTATGTATCAAATGTGTCAAATTCAGTAGCAGTAATAAAAAGACAAATTTAGATACTTTGTCAAAGTTGTCCGAAGAAAAGTGAATAAGATGTTTTAAACATTGTCAATAAGAAATCAAATTGTTTTGTAAGTAAGAATTAGAAAGTGCCAATAAGTTGTTGATATCGGATTCCTAAGTGTGATGGAAAGACATCTGAATGGGAAAAGTCGAATAAATAACTTGAGGAATACAAATTATGTACCAAATAAAAGATATTTCATAAAACAAGTACTATGCTTACGAAGTTTGCTAAAATTAATAATTTGCCATGAAACATAATGGGAAATAATGGTTTTGAATGGACTCAAACTATTTAAATTCAATAACAAACATTTCACTTATTTCACCTCTTATTATTCAGTTATTTTATTAACACCTTGGAAAACTTTGGATCATTATTTTTTACTCTCATTAATGCGATGTATTGACAAACAGATATAATACTGAATGAAAATGGTCATTAAGCGACAAAAAGAAACATCACAGCTGTAGAATATCGGCCTCCAAAATTATGAAATATTCTGTGCGCAGACTATCAGAAGCTCCATTCAATTACTGAAATTAAAAGCAACGTGACCCGCCAGCGGAGTCGAATCACACTGTTGCGTGAATTTTCAGAGTCAAATGATATACAGAGAGAAGTTGGTAAAAAACTGACCGTGTCGAAAATATTGAGATTATTAAAACGTGAATATTTTTACTCTCAATAATGCTCATTAAGAAAATTATTTTAATGTTTTATTTTTGTAGCTCGTATTTTCTTTACGAGAAAAACGTTCAGGCTGAGAAGCCCACACAAATCACTGAAATAATGTGAATAATATTTTACGTTTATTTTCTCTTTATTGTATGATTTTGCGTGATTACTCCTTTAAATAATGAGAAGGCGTATTTCACATATCTTGTATAAACATTTTCAAGAATTAAGTGATTGATATCTAATGTCCATGAGATATTTTACGAATTTATGATAGAATTTTGACATACTAAAGTTTGTAGCAAAAATAAATGAAATCTATACAAACTATTCGTTTATCTTTCGTCTTATAAACTGATCAAAGAGTCGTATGGAAAGCAGCGGACAAATATTTAGTTGATCATAATATCCTTAACCATTTGCATCTGCAGACTTCCAAACTTGAAAACAATGAATGTTATGAATAAATAATTAGGGGTAAAAATTATTAATTAAAAGAACTCTGGACATGGGTAGAAGAAACTTGAAAATCACTTAAAAGAACACGGTAATTATAATGTTTCTTCGATCCTCAATAAATTTCCGAATATTTTAGATATATTGTGAAAAAGTTTGAGCAAAACACCTCTCTCGCAGTGATATAGAAAAGTTTTCATAGTGTTTCCCACGAAGTAGATAAGAGTATTTTGGGTATTCTGTTTTCCTTTTTAGTTTTATGATTTCTTTTAAAGTTGAATTAAATATTAGTTTTTGTTATATTCATAGTTACACAGCAGTGTAACTGAGTAAGTAAATCATGGCTTGAATTCCTTTGCGAAAAATATTTTGTCATATGCCAATTTTGTGAGCTATTCGAGCGAAGTTCTGTCACCCAGATATTTTTTATTAAATCATAGAATATACGATCAGTTCATTTGAAATTTATAAAATTGTTAAATATGTGTATAAATTGCACTTCAAGACTTTAATGGTTTTAACACAGAAGATGATATTTAATAGAGGTAATTAATGTATATTCCATATTGTGATAAATATCATTAGTATGTGAATAAAACAGCTTTTATATGTCAACTCATGCGCTACAATCATTACAGTAATTTTACGACTTCAATTATAGTAAATATTTGCACGCACCTCGTTGACGTGTATTGTAACTGCCTTCAAGAAATTTCGAAACTTGATCTCCTGTTCTCCTGAGGGAAAGGTGTCGATGGAGGCAGTCGACGAGTCGATCGAGTTTCAATCGCGACTCCGCAGTGTCACGAGTCTTGGGTCGCTTTACGATGTGTCGTGAACGTGACTTCGTCGGTCACACTATTTTTACAAGAACTAGAAGTCTATCAACGACCACAAAGTTTGGACATAATGAACTACCCTCCTCCTGGAGGTCTGGTCCGAGGACCATGCGATAGTTGCAGACGCATGAGGCACAGGCGAAGTCAGCACTGGCGCCTTTCTTCTTGCCGCTCCGAACTAAAACTCTCATTGTAGCACCCCAGCAGTTGCAGATATAGGATTGTATTTTGGGAATGGTTTAGATCTATGGGGAGTCTCGAAAATTTGGAAATTTTAGAGCAAAATTATGAAATTTTTAGGATATTTAAGATACTAAAGAAAATAATTATACTATCCAATGCAAATAATAGGCCAACGAATCAAACACAATTTATTTTGTAACGAAATAAAGATATTTTTCATTTATCCCACATTTTGGGGAGGGATGGATTGAGTTCGGAAGCTTCGCTCCCCTGGATTCACTACTGAGTGTTAGCCATTTGAAGAGGAGTTGGGGAAGGCCGCCAAAACTAACCTCCTGAGAGCCAAATGAAGCCCTTGGACCTACCCTGTTCTTCATGATGAACTCAGATTAAGGATACTTGTCTTCACCACACTTCAACAATAAACGCACTGGTCTAGTAGTTGGCTTGCAATGTCTAGTAGGGTCATGTGACTCCGCAGCGGATGCGCAAATCAAGCTGATAATTACGGTTTGACGGATGAAGAAACTTTTCACATTTTCGTCTGACAAAGAGGATACGTTCTAAGGCGCTTTATTCTCTCGCGTGTTCCATACAATGCTGTGAGCGGTAGTTGTTTTCAAACCACGTCACATATACCGCGTAAACACCTTACGTCATAAAGTCTTGTCGTGTCGACAAAGTGTGCGACCAGCCTACGTTGATTGAGCATTATCAATGTTCAAGCTTTGGACAATTCGAATAATTTACCTACCTCTTTCGTGTATAACAAAAAAAAAATTAAAAACATAATGACATGTGATAATGTCGGGGTTAGCTCGCGAGGGGGTGCAATATTGAACAATAACAAGTAAAAAATACCAAAATTTCCTTTAAGTAATTCCTTAACCAACAAAACAAACAGTTGAAACTCATTTATTCCTGAGGCAATAATGTGTGTCAAATATATACTTGAAGCCATCGACTAGACCCATGCACCCTCATTCATGCACCAAAGTTACTCCGTGATACCGAAAGGTGCCATATTCTGGCGATGTCTATTGCGGTCGCCATCCGTCGGCGAAAGAGTGTATAAAGACGAGTGGCAGAGGCATAGGAGCGTGGGTGGATGAGGCAACACGTCGCCAATAAAAGTCCATGCTACTCTCTCGAAGGAGGGAGACCGACGAAGCCACGTTCACGGCACATCGTAAAGCGACCCACGACTCGTGACACTGCGGAGTCGCGATTGAAACTCCATCGACTCGTCGACTCGTCGACTGCCTCCATCGACACCTTTCAATCCAGGAGAACAGGAGATCAAGTTTCGAAATTTCTTGAAGGCAGTTACAATACACGTCAACGAGGTGTTAATTTGGTTACTGCGCAGTTTACGTTGCCCATATAAGAAGTTTTGTGTGTTTGTCCAGGTTTAAGGAGTAATTCTGAAATTTTATGGAATTGACATTCCATATTTACGCGGTAAAACACATGCTGATAGTAAATAGAAAATAATAACCATTTGTCTTAAATTGTGCTTTTCTCTTTTAATCACTCATTTGTAAATAAATTAAAATTATCTATTCATCTATAATATACCCTATTTATAATATTAGAGATTACTATTAGACATATTTATTTGTGAGATAAGTGTTGACTACATGTTGACTACCGTGAGAAAATATTCGCCGTCCCTACGACACCGATCAGTGGCGAACAGTCTTCAGTTAAAAGAAGGTATTTTGCCTCTGATTGGTATTCACTTAGTCTCCAGGTCTTTACTTTCCAATTATTTATTGGTATAAGGATAGTATAATGAACGTCCTAAAAATAAATCGAGATCTCTTCAAGTCTTTACAACAATGGTGTATATGTGATGTATTTTTGTTTATTATGTAACACACAAAATAATAAACGTATCCGAACCAATCTTGAATTTGGTTTGAGTACATTTAAAATAGGTACCCATTTCTGCAGCCTCTTTGCACACTCATTCTGTCGCTGTAGACACGTGGGTGTTTACTCGTGTCAGCAGAATGATACTTTCGTACGCTGCCGCACACAATCGGAAAAAGGTGAACTGGGGTCAATGTTGAAATAAAATACTTTACAAGTGTGTTCATTTTTCCATCGAGGATTGAAAGGAAAGGTTGGACTATATCCGTATTCTTTTGATGTTTATTTTTTTGTTTTCAAAAAGGTAGTAGCAGAATTTTGTTTTAAATTCTTTACTGATTTTTTTTACTTGAACAGATCTAGGAACACATATTTACTTTGAAGAAACTTACAATCCTCTTATTTCTTTGCCAATTATTACTTTACATGAATTCACTGGTTCGTATTTTGTTAGTAGAGCTACTTTCATTCAATGTGATGTGTTGTTACTATGTTACATCAAAACTAGTCGTGTCAAATTCAAATGAATATTGTTTATTTCATAATGTTTCAGTCTTGAGAATATTAAGTGGGTAATTTAATTATCTTTTTATAATAAGATAAATGTTCGTCGAAATTTGTTTCTCCGTATACGGATCAAAGTCTCATATATTTATGTGCGAGGTCCGAGTTCGATTCCCCGCCGAGAAAGTTATATTTCCATTTATTTTTGTTGTCATGATCTTCCTCATTATACTTCCCTCGTGTGTTTAACATTTTCGTTGTTACTATTAAAGAACCATTTTTCAATTAAAGAACAAATTTTAACTCGGCTGTATCAAAAAACGCCGATTCAATCAGCTTGGTGTGCTGTTGGTGGTGAATCTGAGTTTTCGGATTCTTAACTATTATATATCTTACTTGTTTGATTGTTACAAAAAAAAATTCTTAATGATTGAAAGAACATTTCAGATGGAAACTCGTATGAACTGAAAGAAAAATTATTGCAGTTAAGCAGCAAACTTAAGCAGGTTTTATTAGCATTTTATTTACTCAGCAGCTTTTTATTAATAGTAAAAACGTTAAAAATGAATTTAAAAAAAACATCTGCTTTCCCGGGGATTCGGACTCCGGACCTTGTGTGTATGAAGCTCGTACGTTAACCCCTGGACCAACGGGCACTGACTGGGAGGGAAAATATTTGGGTTATTAATGACGCTAGTATTACAATTGTTCTACAAAGAAAAAAAGACCATGTTATATCACATTTTCATCTAATCTGTGAATTTCATTCAAATCGTTAGAACCGTTTTCGAGAAATTTTTTGACAAATACATAGGTACATAGGTACAATTATTGCTCGCTTAATAGTATAGGATAATTCCACAAATATGAGGCATAATAGTACGTGTAATAATATGATAGGCACGTACATATAATTTAAAACTAGTGATATAAAATTGAACTTCCATGGGTATTTATGCGAACATTTAATTTTTTCTCCCCATAAAACTGTAGAACATATTTTTATGCCACATAGATCGCCGTGGTATTCACTAGTTTCCATTATAAATTATGTAAATTATTGTCTTCCATTACTTATCATTGTTACGTGAAAAATGCTTTACTGGCCTAGTCATAATTAGTTGTGCTGTAAATAGGTAGTTACGATCGATTTTTAAGAATGCACAATACAAAAAACACATTTTAAAAAATTTGTATGACACTGTAAAAATCCTCGCTAAATTCCTTAATTCTTACTTAGTTACTGGTTTCCCCAACCTAACGATCTTACTCATGTGCGTTTACCCATCTCGAGATGGTGGCAAACCAATCTCCGGACTGAGGGCAAGAAGGGAGAAATTTAATTGTATCTCTTCCTTATATATCGGATGATTCTGATTATGCCAGTAAAATTATACAATAGCACAAACCGGTAATCACGCGTGTAATAATTTTAATTTATTTTATTTTTCTAATTTAAACATGTTCATGTATTTTATATCAAAATCAATCGCTTAAGTACATTGGCCGAAAGAAAAAAATTGTCTGTAAACGATAGCTATAGAAATTTGAGTGTTGAATTTAACTTGAAATGAATAACTATTTATGAACTCCTGGGTATATAATTTGTATACTCGAGTGAGGTTAAGTAAATTTAACGTTGACAAAAATTCAGAGCAATGAATTGGTAAATGAAATATTACTTTGAAGCTATTGAAACTGAAAATACACGTAATTTATTCCTTCGCTCTGCTAATTATTTTATCTTTTGAATATCTACTGAGCTTTTTTTACGAATGTGATCTTCTTTCTTGTTTAAATAATTGAATATTGACATTCAATATCATCTAAAATTAAGAGACAATCACTTCGACAAACAAAATTTAATTACTGATGCTTATGATTGAATATTTTCATTATATCCGGAGCTGACATGATCGTAATGAAAAAAATTGCGGCTTTCCATATTGAAGTGAGTGTGGAAGGCATCATAATTACAATTTTACCTGTTTTCATTTTAATTGTTTTAAGTTCCTTCCACCAAAACGCAATTTGCCAGAAATGTCAATAGATTAATGAGGTCCTCATCCCCTCTTTGAAGCTTTCAAAAACGTTCCAAATAGCCCTCGCCCTATCAAATTACGTAGCAATTCGCTCGGTATAATGTAGCGTGTTTATTCACACAACTCAGAGAGAGTATGTTGAAAAAGTTTCATTGTGAGTAGGTACACATTTGGCTAGCGGTGATGTGATTAAGTTGATCACTATTGTTTGATGTAGCAATATTCCAGCTCTTCGTAGAACAATGTTGGCTGTCTGCCCAGTTGGTTCCTCTCCCTCGGCTTCACGATCCAGAGCTACCGCCAGAATCCTTTCCCTAAACACTGTGATCACCTCCTGGACCATCCTTGTCGATCAAACCGTGGCTCCATATTTTACATCCTTACCACTTACTCTATGAAAAAACGTCGAATTAAAAGAGATCACCGTACTCCTTGATACATATCATGTTCCTTGAACAAATTCGTTTATCACCTCTGTTCCGGTTTCTTGTTGTGCTGTCTCTGCTCTGAACATTATGAAAGCATTGAGAAATTTATCAGACTAAATACCCACTCAGTGACTATTCATCTTCATCCATACATATCCTATGAATTATGGAACGACAAAGAAATAAAACAGTTTAACAATGAGAGTTTAATTACAATTAGTTATAACACTGAGTCTTATTACTAGGGTTCGAACGAAAGTTTCGATACCGAGTAAGTATCGATACTTTAGCCTTCGATACTGAATACTCGATACTCAGGTTTGTGGTATTGAGTAGGTATCGATACTTTTGGCTTCGATACCCCATACTTTGCGCTTTATGGTTAAAAAATAAAAATCTCAACAACAAAAATTGAAAAACGAAACACCGGTTCACGAGGAAAGTTGTCGGCGATGATGGATCCCAAGGCAAAATAAGCAATAAAAGCAATACAAAGAACATTCAACCTGACACAAAGAGATTTGCCAAAACGTTTTGTAATATACGAGAATTCAATTAAAATATCAGTATTTATACATATCTCTAATATCAAATTTACTTATAAAAAATTTCTTACTTCATTTGTAACGATCCTACTCGTCCGATATCAAACACTTTCGGAATCGAAATATTTTTCCTAAAATATAAACATTTGAATAGGTATTTATCAGCCAATACCTATTCGATACTAAGTACATTCGGTATCAAATGATTTTTCACAAAATATTAGTATTTCAATCTTTTTTACAAATGGACCTTATTCAAAACGTTATTTAGAACACATCTATCTATTAAAATCCTCGTTACTTAAGTCTAATCAGTATTTATCAGCTGATACCGATCCGATACCAAGAACTTTCGGTATCGGGCGATTTTTCGTAAAACATTTTCAAACTTTCAAAATTTCAAACTTTTTGACAAATGGACCTTATTCAAAACACTATTTGGAACCTATCTAGCCATTAAAATAATATTTCCTTAAATCCAATCAGTAATTATCAGCCGATACATATCCGATACCAAGTACTTTTGATATCGGGCGATTTTTCGTTTCAAAAATTAAAATTTTAATATTTTTGACATATGGATCTGATTAAATTCTTTATGATGAACAATCCTAGCTATTAAAATCATCTCTACCTCAATCGGGTCGATACATATCAGCCGATACCGATCCTATGCTGAGTAATTTTGGTAGCGGTAAGTTTCTTAAATTACATAATAACACTTATCCACGAACAAATTATTAAAGTAATTCCATTTATGACATTATTGCTCCTTACTACGATACAACTTCAATTCCACCTTCTCTGAACTTACCCACTCAGATTCCTTTCTCTCTTCTAAAACATAGCAGCACACACCACTTCCACCATCCTCGTCACACCTTCCCATTGTCATCATCACATCCTCCTATTCTCCTCCACTATCGTCGATCCCCTCTATCGCGACCAAGCTCTTCGTCCCTGATGGTCGGGAGTCCCACAGGGATCTCACGGGGTTTGCATAATCAAGCGTGTCTGCCCGCATGGTAATCGGTCGTCTCTCGCCCACGGCTCTTTACCTCCAACCCGCACTCTCTTTACCCTCCGGTAAACCCCTCG
This sequence comes from Laupala kohalensis, assembly GCA_002313205.1. NCBI lineage: Eukaryota > Metazoa > Arthropoda > Insecta > Orthoptera > Trigonidiidae > Laupala > Laupala kohalensis. Next base: position 2,174,570 of record NNCF01127530.1, on the reverse strand, counting down.
CTGCCCGTACTTCTCACACCATCCCACAAGCGCCTCTCTCTGAGCTAGTACCTCCCGTTCTGCGGGGACGTGTCAACGCCTTGGGACCGCCTCCTTTAGGCAAACGAATTTGCCTGACCTGGTCATGCCCTGCTCATAAGCCGTGTGCCCAAATACCCAACGGAGTGAACAACGCAGAGAAGGGATTTGATTGAGAGGAGAACAACCCGAATATGGCTAATGGTGCCAGTGTCGATGCTGGTATGTTGTAATGGATTTCTTTAAAAATATAATCACCATGTGATAGCCGTAGTTTCAGTAATTACCAACGTTTTGGAAGAGTAATTTTTTATCATTGTCTAAAAAAGGTATGATTAAACTTCGCTTTAATTTATAGAAAAACACTTAAGATTAAAAAGAATGGAAATATTTTAATTGAGAAAAAGTTATCGGGCAAAAGTATAAAACATAATTAAATGAATTATATATTCCAGTTACGGTTACAATATTTATGAACGTCAAGTGGTTTTCAAATTCCGATATTCACAGATCCTCCACAAATAGGTGAGTTATTGACGAATTGTGAATTCATCTTCCCCCAGCTTTCGTCTCTGCATATTTCACCGAATACCACGGAGGTGGAGTGATTATTTATAGATAACCCATACCGCAAGCGTTGTCCTTTTGATCTGCTGTCTCCGAGAACGGGTTCCTTTTCTTCTCCCCCATCCCAACCCTCCGCAATCCACCTCCTCCCATGGCCCATCTCTGTGCTAGTGCCTCGATCTTCTGTTGCTCCCTCACAAAAGGATTCGTCGCCTATGTCGGGAGAAGCGCCAGACGCCCGGCGTGATATTTCAAAGAACACGGCGCGCGTCGAGGAGGTTGAAATCGGATGGGAGAAGGATTCGAGGATGAGTCGATGAAGGCGACTGCTGGAGTGACGGAGATCAAGGAACTAGAGCAAAGATCTCCATTCTTTTCTAGAAAAGTCCCATGTTTGATAGAATTGAAATAGTGAGTGGTCTATATTGATGTAATTCGCTGTATATACAGAGCTTTCATCGAAGAACATTGTAGTAACAACATATATTTTCAAAACTGATAACTAATTTTTATTTCAATTATTATATTACATAAAGGGAACTGGCGGATATTCATGATCGCAATGATTCATAAGAATATGTAACGAATAGGGTCTCCCCTTTTATACAATTTTTATTACCTAACAAGACATTCATAAAAAACTTAAAACGATTGAATGGAGATAATGAAGTGTTGAGCGTTCTGTTAGAAATACATAAGATTTCATTACGAGAATAAGAATACGTATTTACTTACGTTCTCACTAATAAAGCTTTTTCATTCTTTAGTACTTTTCATCATTAAAGAATTGTGTTCATACTTATTACGTATACGCATGGGTAAGATAGATTTTATAGCAAATGAACAATTTTTAATTTCCCGTTGATTCAAATAAACTCTAGATGTACCACAAATACAAAACTGAGCCATCCGGGTATCTAAACGATGATGACTTTACTGAAAAATATCTCACACTATTATATAAGTCAACAATTTCAGTTTTTTAAGGCTAATCATTTCGACTTGAATTTTGACTTCATCGAATACGAAATTAGAAATGCTTTATTAAAAACGAAACACATAACAGTGACTTTAATTATAATTTCATTTTGATTTTTTTGATCGAGAAAGTAAAAAGAAAGAGGTTTCTATACTTCCTCGTTTCGTAAATCAATTGCTAATTATTTTCATATTCACTGTACATTAAATATCGAAGTCTCAAAACTTGAAGAAACATTTGGATCTACATTCTGTGACATTTAATCACTTTCAAATCCCTCGCTTAATTCAATATTTCTAAATATGATATCGATGAATGTTTTACATATTTTCGCATCATTCGTTGTCAATTAACTGAATTTCTCTAGGTCAATGTACTTTGTAAGTGTTTCAGTATTTTCTGGCAAGCTTTTGAGTGTCACGTTGTAATATTTGCTACACTAATATTTATTTCTTCAGTTACCAAAGTAGTTGACGTAGCAACGTTTCTATGTTGATTTTGTTCTAATTATCCATTTAAATGAGTACTCAAATAGTGTGTTCAGAACATTTGCGTTGTGACAGAGATTTCGTTGGGTATAACGACATAGATACTTCACAAATTTCATTGTTTAGCGAGGGAATGAAAAACGCCCATCGAATAAATTCGCAGTGAAGTCGTCATCTCATATCTATCTGGTTGCTGTATCCATCAAACTGTCTAGTGTCAGTATAATATGACGCCTTGAGCATAGTTTGCTCTGCGCTGATTGGTTTCGTGATCACCCGTTGGTAATTGACACGCGTCCAGTGGTGAGACCGGAGGTTAATGACAGGTAGGAGGGTGAGATCAGCGATAACCCTCCCTCACGTAACCACTTCAGCACTAGCCCCTAACCTCCTCGTACACACCGACTCTCCAGAATATTGTCGAGTACCTTCTCATTGCCAGAATGCTAGGGTTACCATATTGGATGGCTCTTGTTCAGACTGTGGTAAATGCATGCAATGTGTAACTCGAGAAGTAATTACTATATCCATTTGCTATGAAATTCAAACATATTCATTGACGCACAAATGTATTAGCAGGATAAAATATGATATAAAAACGAATCTGTATATTTAGTACGCAAGTAACTCAATTTCAATATCGAGTATAAAAGAAATAATCATTTTGCGACATTCTATTTCACTTGATTTACCGTTGTTACACTCTCCCTAATTGTTCACCACTATGATTTCCTTGTGTATTTCTGTGATAGTGAATGAGAATGACAGATATTCTATGTGTGATTATTAGATGATTAAATTCACTTAGAGTTAATTTTTAATTTCACGCAGAATGAACTAAAATCCATATTTTAACCTAACTTACTTTTGCCGCTCTGTCTGAAATTTTATTTGTTTTACACTTCTTTACATCATACAGATTTTTTATATTTTATTCTTAACATATCTTTCTTTGTATTTCCGGTATTTCATGTTCAAAAATGCATGAAAATAAAAAGTACTCAAAACACATTCAGGGAAAACCAGAGTATGGAAAGATGAGTAAAGGCTTGATATTAATTTTGAAATCTGATATTAAATTTGCTTTGGTGTATGCTTGTTATGAATAGATTCCGAACCACTTACCTACGTTTGTAGAGTGAAATTTTTTAAAGAATAATTTGTTTGATTACGGTAAGTTTGGATGTACTACATTACTCCTGCGACTAATAAAGTAAAATGAACATTCAGTCTATTATAGTGAATGCAACCCGCCACACACTCACACTAAGCTCTGAAGCACGAGAATGGGTTTACTAATACTAGTATCGTAATTTTACTAACATCGCGTCAAAATACTCTAGTAGATGAAATAATGACCAAAATTAAATAATAAATATGTGTAAATTGATTTTCATAATTTGTTGAGAAGTATATTTTATCTTACAACACAGACAAAATATGAAATAAAATTATATATTTATTTTCTTTGCATGAATATAATAATAAATAACAGATACTTATCACACAGTGAATTGTTCATGGCATTGAAGTAAAATTGTGTTTCAAATGTGTTGATTTTTTCCCATCTCACTGTTTTATTCAAGCTAATGAGACATAAAAGCCAGTAGTCAACGTACCATAATATTAGACTCTACGCTGAAACTCTGCCAGCTTAAGTGTGCAGGGAGGACAAATTTGATCTAAAAATCGACCTGAAAGCTTTTATTTCTCAGAGATTTAAATTTACAATGTAACGACGTGTGATAGATAAAAATGTTTACGCGAAATAATTTTTCCTTGTAAAAGCAACGCAAATAAAAGCAAATAAATACCGCAGGCTAAATAAATAAATAATCACTTACTACCGTTTTTGGACGCTAACAATTTATTTTGTTGTTTTTCTTCTACACCGTGTTTCGATCAGAGATTGGAGTTGTCAACAGGTGCAAACACTTTACAACAAAAAACATTAACGTTGCAAAAGAACAATTGATCATGATATTAAATGTAAATACAACTCAAAATATATTCACAAAAAAAAAACAGAAATGACACAAACATGTTATGGAACTGTTTTGTAGATATAAATTTATCTTGATTATAAATGGTTGAAAACCAAACAATCAAATGAGCATATCGGGGAGAATATATATGAACGACATCAAAACAAAATCTCCCATAAAGGAATAAGGAATGAAATAAAAAACACGAAGATAGAGCGAGAGAAAGTTCAGTTCCGCCGATTGCATCGTTGGGCGTGGCCGTGAGCGCAGGACGCAGCCAGGGGCTCGTTCCAATATTGCCATCGGAACACCGTCAAGTCCGCTGCCACCCCTCGCCACGCAACTGCGTCTCTTGTGCACTCTCTGGCTTCATAGTAGCTGCAGCAACCACTGGTCTGGTTGGCTTCCACCCACTTGAAATCATCCCCCATAACCTTAATGAACCCCCATAGTAATGCTCACAATGCACAGACTCGATGTCCTGTTAATTGTGAAGGTTTGTTCGCGATCGCTGGGAAACGTCTCTGGAAGAGATGATAATGTAGAGGATAGAAAAAGGATGTATAAGATGTATAATAATTACACGGAGCTTTATTTGAAAAAAAAATTACTTATCATGCCTTCTTAAATGTTTCTTGTTTCCTGGGACGCAAAAATTAAATTGACACCGAATTGCTAACAATCTCGCGAATGAATAATTTTGACAAATTACTCTGACTTCTAAGCTTTTATTTGAGGGGAAAAATTCTAAATTATAACTCTATCCGGATGATTCAATGTATTTCTCGTTGTTTCAATTGCAAAACCCTGTCTTATTAATATTATTTGATCAAAAGGTTATTTTTATTGTGATCACGTTTCTTAATTAAAAAACGTTGTGCTACGTGTCCAAACTCTACAGTATAAGTGTAATTTCGTGTTGTGAAATTAAGATTTATTATATTATCATTTGCGCTCTTATGAACCGTGTTAGAATGAAATGGCGTAAATGAATGAAATTGGAGACTGAATATTTTTTATTTACCAGGTAAAATTTCATTATTACAATATTTAAAGATAAAATTTGATATCTACCGATAATTTTATATCTATTTCATAAATAATATATTTTTCCATGTGTCATTTAATATACTATTCTACTTTTAAATGGGTTTTCTAATCTTCTAGTAAATTGATTTCCCATGTCAAAAAATTTAATTAATAATTACGTTCCTAATTATCCTTTCCGTGATGAAGAGAGTTTAAACATCAATTCAACCCAATTCGAAAACAGAAATATCCCGCTGTATTCAAGTTTTCACTCTTACTTGATCTGACAGTTGCATTGTAAGAAATACACAATTTCGAAGCTAGTTATTTCTTTCTCCAATCGGTACACATCAAACGAATGTATCTCATCATCTCCAGTAAAAAAAAAATTCAAAACTCCATCTGCTGCGGAAAACACATTTAAACCGTTGCCGTTTCCTCGTTTCCTGTCTTTTCCTCCAACCTTCCGAAATCGTGTTTGTTAGAACTCGGAACAATTACATTTTAATTAATCGGCCTATCTTCCCGACCTCCCTCACCTCCCTCACAGGCTTGAGCTCAGCATTCGACTTCGTAAAAGACGTCACGTCGCTTACGGACGACGCGACCTCTCCCACCCATCCTCTCTCACTCCAAGTGCGTTCGTTCATCGTCCTCTTCCTCCCTCTCCACATCCAACCCTCCTCATCTCTTTTCTCGCGGATAACGCACCCTCCACTCGCTCTGTTTGTCCTCACTCTCACTCTTGCTGCCAGTCGGTGTCACCGTCACGTGACCAGATTAGCGCCGCGCTCTTTCGGAAGCTCACCCGACGCCTTCCCCGGTTCCGCCCCGTCGACTCCGCGCCACGCAACCTCGCTGCAGCGGCAGTGGTGGAGATACCACCCCAACATCCGTTTCGCTACGTCACTCACCGCTGCCGTGTCTTGTCTCGCTTTGCACCTGTTTGTCAAACTTGATTTTGCCTCGTTTCGTGGAACATCTAAACGCTCGGATTTTCGCTGGTTCCACCAGCAATCCTAGGACAATTGTATCCAAAGATACCACTAATATGAGGATGCACTTAGCATACGTATACTTCTGGAATTTAAAACAATGGAAGTGATTTTTTCAGTTGTTGAATATTGTAAAAATTCATTCACGACATGAATCTAGGGAGCTGTATTATTTGTGTATCACCTAAGTCGCAAACCGGTGACGAAACATTGTGATTGAAATATATTTTGTAGTCTGAAAAGGGTCGTTAATTGTATCCCACGTTTTCGTTTCCGGCCCATTATGATTATATTCTTTTCTTAGTTTTTGGTTTTTCTTCTCGGTCCAATTAAGTAACACATGTAGTCATACCTTTATGAATACTTCTTTAAGTCTATTCGGTTAATTCTCAAAGCATATGTATTCGTTTTCTTCCTATCTCCCACTTTAGATGCATAATTACCCTGTATGTGTTTAGTGCTTTCTAGCCACTTTTTATATTATATTTCAATATAACGGGTAGTTTTCTTTCAATAATTCTTTTAAGTTTATTTACGTTTGTCCTCGATCCTTTCGAATCATTTCCAATCGCTTCCCTCTACCATAAAGCCATAAAACCATCTCTCATTCATATGGTCTCCTCTGTCCCTGAATTCCTTCCACTCCCTTTTTACCTTCTTTTTCAAACGTTTTTCCTCCTTTCTGTGCCCCCTCACCCTGTCTTCTCGTCCCCCATCCACCCCGACCTCCATCAGCCGCGTGGGTCACAACGCCTCTCGTAAACATTTGCCACGGCACGATCAACGAGTGGCAACCGATTGATAGATTGGCCTGAGAAGATTGCTAGGCGTCGCAGCGTCCGCCTAACCGTGTTTCATTACTCACGGCCGACGCTAGTTAAAGCGAAGCCCATTCACTCTCCTTGGAGACGGAAGCTCGGCCAGGAGAACGGATCTCCAGAAATGCAAAAGCTGTGTCTGAGATACCGCATTACCAATTGGATGGATGGAGGAGATAGAAAAATTAATTTGGATCAAGTTACTTCACCGAAGTTGTTTTGAAATAAGAGTAAAGAAATGTTGCATTTCATTTCAATTACATTTATTTGAGTTTACTTTCCAAACGTATAATTGGACTTTCGAAAGATGAGAAATACAGACGAAGATATATTACCAAGGGATCTGCAAACAAAACATCATGATGGAAACACTGTTTAATAACAAAAAATGAAAATGAAACGTCTTTATCCTTCCGTCAACCATCACTAGTAATCTGTGTATACAATAAATAATTTAAATGATCAGGCATATTTTTGTATTACAAACTACGAAATCTGTGAAAAATTTAATTTTTAGTTAACTCACAACTATTAACTACCAATTTTGCTCTAATATGAGGATGCATATGGCATTATTGATTTAGAAATGATGTATAAGAGAAATTCATCCAACGTTGTATTAAAATACGTATCAGAGGTGGTATGGCTTCCCTTTTGACAATAGTGTGTTCATCTCCATTCTGTATCTCATTTCCTTATCGATTCATATTGTAGAATAGCCTCGAACTACTATGCATCGCGTATCGAATCTCAACCATTGTACGTCTTAGCTTCACGTCAATATTGCTGCTGGAGGTTTGTGCAAAGTCCTGTCACGTCGCGGCGCCGTTCCGCTTTCAATTTGCCCAATCGGAAACCGTGTTGGCAACAGAGCAAGGTGGAGAGGCGGCTCATGGGTAACCCCGCAGAGCGAACCAGCCTAGACAGCATTTCTTATTAAAAGGAGTCTGAGTTGGAACCGCTACAACGCTACTGCAGGTAGCAGCTATATTTGGAACACCAGAGGTCAGACGTCGCCGCAGAAACCAGAGCGAAGGCCTATCATGGAAAATGAGAATAGCTACCCCCTCAACCGTGTATGTTTAAATCTGGTTTTGCGGATTGAAGCAGTAAGTTGAAAATAAAAATGTTTTGGATAGTTTTTTTTGAATCGTTGGGAAAGTGAAAAAGATTGATAAAACATAACATATATGTATGTTATCATATATAGGGGTATAAAAATTTTAAAAAATGTATCTATCATTGAGGAAACATTTTTAACTAGCTGATTACCCGGTATCGCTCGGGATTAAGAAAAAGTATAATCTGTCTATATTGTAAGATCAAATGCATACAACGTTTAGTTTTTGTAAGACCAACAAAGCAATCGAAACAATAACCAACTTGCGTAGCTCACCACTTTACCCTTACATAGGGGGATTTAATCATTATATGGATTGAACTTGAACTTGTACGCTATCATGTCACTGTTTATCTGAAATGTACCGAAATCTATAAATTAAATCTGTTTATCTTTACATGACCCTCCCTTCCCACTCTACCCATGGGATTTCTGTTCATGGGACTGTTCCCTCCCTAACTCCAATGGTGACCCGACTCTGATATAGTATCGAAAGGGTATCTTTTCATTCCATCATCTCAGATAAGAAGACGCGGCTGCACCATTTCTATGAAACCTGCCAGTTAGTACCTGCGTCCAAACCCAAGATGCGAATTTGGAAAGTGATGAGTTTGGACGCAGGTACTACAAGAGAAGCGAGAAACTGCAGTTACAATGCTGAGGATGCTCGAATGAAATTGGAGAAAAGTTTGACCGAAGTTTGTCGAGAGAAAGGTGTAATGAGGTCGAGAAGTTTGAATTTGTTCTTTAGAGGTTCAAATACCATATTTTCCAACATTGCACATTTATTAGAAAAGAAATTGTAGACGGTTTGGAAAAGTATCTTTTTCTCTTTCTGGTTTGTGATTTAGGTTGTGTGTAGAGGATTCATTTAAATAACAATTTAACACTTTTACGATACACATCGATTGTAGTAATTTGATTTACCACTTCTCTCTTCGTAATTTAATATTAATATTTCACACAATACCCACAGTATTTATCATCGCTTCCCTTTCTCTTGCTAATCTTCATTTTCTCTTTTTCTGTCTCCTCATCTTCGTTGTTCTTTCCTCTAACTTCTCTATTATTTCTGTCGATTCCTCCTTTTTGTTTTATAGTATAATCACCTTGTCTTTAATGTTTCATTTCTTTATCGTCTTAATCTGCAGAAAAGAAATGTCATGTGATTCGGATTGACGAGACAGCAAAGAAGTGCTTGAATTACACAAGCACATGAAAAGAAAATAGAAATTGCTATAACATACAAATATCGTGGAGTATCAAAGACGAAATATATCATTTTTGAGATAAAATGTCAGTATATGCCTCATGTACATTTTATGGAAACAACAGGAGATAGATCATAGTATGATATGCATGGAATTCTTTACTGGTCATGATTCTTTGTAAAAGTATTTATGTATTATACAAAAAGAAGTAGAGGAGATGTGTATGTGGTGATCAAGACTGAGGAGTATGAGGTATTAACTAAATTGCATGTGACACGAGCAAGTAAGAACAAGATTTATAAAAGAAGTACGTAATTTATGAGTGGTTAATGTAAGAGGGAAGACTTGATGCAAACTAAGATTTGAACTTCATGTGAACTACATACACAAAATAGATACAATTCGTGATGTTATTTCCAGAGACTTCTTAAGTTTCGCGTGGATTCTCGAGGTAGAACGAGAATACAGATAAAGGGTGAAAATTCGCTGTCCCAGGGACAAGTTCAAAGGAATCTGGGATAACACGAATAATATATACCAATGTATTTTATAATCGGTATTAATATATTGAAGTGAAATAGGTTTGTTTTTACTCAATAAATATAAGATCATCAATTAGATAAACACGCAAAATGTAAAACGATAGCAAATAACTAAATATATGTCCCAATATTCACTTTTGAGTTACTATGTGAAGCTTAATTGAATATGAAGGAAAGTTAGATGAATTAAGAAGTAAAAGAATAAAGTAGAGTTTAAGGAAAGTATTACTAAGAAGCTGGTACATTCTAGGGACGACTAATAAATGTTTCTAATTCCGTGATGAGTAATATTAATGCGAAGAAAATAAGATGGAAATATATTATCGCTGAAATAGTGTATTATTGAAGTATTTCGTAAAATAACTGCGTATATTTCATATAGTAGTATGTACCACCATGCAGCTAGTTCCATTACGTTGCTGTACAGACGATGAGATGTTGCTTCAGTCATGTCGAAGACGAATTACTTGGGTGTTAGGTGATCACCCTATTGCACCTAGCCGAGGGAAATACCATGGTGTTGTGTAGTAGGTGGATTAGTCGGGAAAAATTAATGCATGTATGATTGTCGAAGAACGCCAAGGAAACCTGCCACATGATTACTTCGAACACTGCAACAACTTTGATTTGAATCAATTGGGATTTAATCCACCGTCACATGGACAGCTTAACAATGGGTCACCTAATGATTATATGTCGTAAAGTAACTTCATCTGTCTTCAGTTTGTATCTCAGACTTTCTCCTGCTCAAGAAATACGTGCAAATCTCCTTTTAACCTTCGTCCACTAATCCAGAATTCATTCTACTTCTTTCTCATTGGTGTTCAGACGAATTGTGAATTCTCATGTCCTATATTTCTTAAATTTGATCATCATATTTTGTAATAAAATTTTCCTCATTACCTAAATTATTTTCCCTCGTACCATCTTTCATCCACCCTTACTTTATTCAACAACATGACCATCCCGTCGACTTCTTCCAATCGCTCTCTACTCGCGGCAACAACCCAGGCTCGTTGAAAGAGCACATCGGTCCCTTCCGTTGGCGGAATTTAGATTCCAGAGAAGTCTGAGCGGAAGTAAACACAAAAGAACTTTGGGTCGGCATCCGCTGCGCAGATCGCCTTTGGACTTCTTTGCAGCTGAACTTGTCAAAGGAAAGTATTCGAGAGGAGACCGCGCACAGATGTGGAGGTGGTTGCGTCGCAACGCACCCTCCTCCTACGCGGTGCTCACGCCTCGAATCGACCCATCGAACAGCGAGCCGCGAGAGGTCGACCCAAGAATTTCCAGACGAACAATTAAAAGTTTCGTGGTCTTGTTAGCGATTTACACCAAAGATACGCTCGAGAAATGGTTTGCGCCAGAGAAAATTGGTTTCTTTTCTCCCCTTATATTGTTGGTTGAAATTATTGGAGAATTATTCGAGCAGGAAACTATTTCATATCAATACCCTAATTAGCATCGATGATTTTTCGAGTAATATACTTTATTTGATGATTGCACGAAGATTTATTCTTATATTCCTTACCTCTCTCAGCATCTTTACCGATGTCTTAGTAGTCGTAGTTTTTACAAAGTTCACGTTGTTTATCAATGTTATTTCAGACAAATCTAAAATTCTAATATGACTACTGATTGAATTCAAGCATTGCATAAATATTTACTTTTTCTGATTCGAGTACGTTACTGCTCCTATCAAGTAAAATTATCCGTCAGATAATGAAAAATATGTTATCAAACATAAAACAATATTTGATAAGATAAATAAGCAATATTTGATAAGATAAAGATAAATAACTTATATATGTTTTTATACTTAATTCAAACTATCTACCTAGACTAGTTTTATGTACATATTTATATTTTGAAGTGAATAAAATATCTTTATCTTAATACTAAACATTTAAATGCAAAAATATCTATTTATCAATACACGAAAGAGTTATAACGCTAAATTGTACGTGCGGTCACTTAACAAAGTGACGATATATTTAATTATTTTAGTATCAAATATAATAAACATAAAGTATACTTGCTAACAATTCGAACAGAAACAATCCTAATGAAGTCGTGTCGGTTATTTTCTACACTATATTATATAGTGGTCAAATAGTTAAATCCTTCAGTATCTTAACGAGGCAAGATATTTTTTTTTATCTTAAAAATAGATTTTTCTTTGAAGTTCTTTTGAAAAATTCTCCAGAAATTTCTTTTATAAATAAATCAATAAATTTTAGATTCACTAGCAATGTTTCATCTGAGAAGATTTAGATAAAAGTGAGCAGACTTCAATTTCTGTGATTTTTTATCTTCGAAGAAAATCGCGTGTATAAGTAACTGAAGTGTAATAAAAAGATATTTCTTCAAAAATTCTATTTAGTTTTAGGCTGTGTGCCGTAACTGTAAACAAACATCTTACACAGTTTACCATGAATTTCTATGTTGAGGGCACTTCAGATATACAATGCTGAGAGTAAGACAAGCCTTCACGTGGAAGTTTCTCCTCTTTCCTAATTATTGACAGGAAGTGAGATTCGCTGAAGTGAAATCGCTTGTGCGTTCTTTCCAACCCGATGCTTCACTTCGTTTGCTTTAGGAGCAACTGCCTCAGGCGGAATCTTGCATTGGAAAGCTCACTTGGGTGTCTCTCCTCACTCACAATCTTCCTTTGGCCTGCTTCCCCCTGACTTCACTTACTCTTCGTCCTTTTTTTCAAATTTGTTTACTCATTTTCATCGTTTATTCTTTTCCCCACCGTCGCATTCATATTTCTTTTCCATACATCCATTGCCATTCGTTCTTTTCCCGTGTAACGACGTTACACATTCCCCGTGGAATCTCTGCTTCTCTTCTTTTCAGTCGTCTCCCATTTTCCTTTTTCCTAATTCACTGCTGCTGTGAGTCTCTCGCCATTTTGCGCCGCATCCTCTCACTCCAAACAACCAACCGACAATTAATTGCCTTCCGAGGTGACCGCGGATGACCGTCTGGGGGCGCTGGGAGGAAGAGTTGAAGCGCTGGAAAGAGGAACCCGAATCACCTGCTTGTAAAAGGAGGAAAAAATAGAAATTTCTATTTAGGATCAGCATGTGTAATACGAACAAATTTTAAACTAATTGGTTATTTCGCGCTTTTATAACACGCCACTTATTTCTCGAAGACTCATTTTCTTTCATAATTTTTTCAGGGTTTTAGAAATGAATATAATCTAGGGAATATATAACACTTATTACTACATTAAGTAGTGCTTATAAACTAACTTGCGTGTAAACTTACCCATCCTACCAATTATATAATTTATTTCCCATTACTACCAGTTATATGATTGCGCTGCGCCAATAATATTTTGGTATCAGTATTTTCTTGCAAAGGGGAAAAGGATTTTGGTAAAATAGTTTGTGTACTTTTTCAACAAAACGTCACAATTGCGAGATAACTTTTTTCCTTACACACCAATAATAAAACTATTTCGAAAGTATCTTCTTAAAGTGTATTTTATTGAGTGGTTAAGTAATTGATTAGGATATATTACTAACATTGCAATGTCTTTGTCTTCGATCACTTTTATCGATGAATATTTTAAAACAATATGTTTTGTGTTATCATTTGTGTAGAATGTTTTGGTTCCAGTGCCAAACCAAGCTATTCGAGACAATCCTTTCGTTTTAAAAAAATTAAAGTATTTTAGCGCAATTATATTGCATTGTATGCATTCCTTCTAAAGAAATCCCTTTTTTTAGAAATGCATTAATAAATGTGTTATTATGGAGACATTACCGTTCTCGAGATTCTGTTTAAGAACTCAGTGCCTAATCCACCAGTCATATTCGGGCAGAAAAATTAAATGAGAAAACTAAAAGGGGGAAAAATGAACGATAACTATGTAATACAATTATGTTAGAACTTCTAAAGCGCATTGGTTGGTGAGAGTAGACGGAAAAGGAAATGTGGCTTGCTAGTCGAGGAAGAACTTTTGAGGGAGGGGATGAGGCATAAAGAGGTTAGAGAAACGACGCAGTAGGGATGAGTGAGTGGATGGAAAAACGGCAGTTCTGATTAATGCCGCGTCAGAATTCTGTGATTGAAGGCCGACCGCCGCGGACAGCAGACTACGCGCGCTGCGTTCGCTTCTGCTCTTCGATCACCCCCACTCCTCTTCCCCTACCACTCTTCACTCTTGTGTACGAACTCTCGACGGGCCTTGGCGTCACTACTAGTAGAAACGTCGCAAGTTACTTCCTTTTCATTGTCTGGAACGGAATTACGTCAAACTTTGATGTAAGTTTCCTATTATATAACTTAAATTAGTAATAATTGTATTAAACTTTCTATCAAAAATATAAAAAAAGGAATTGATTGAAAATTGATATTCAATATTCTTCAACATGAGAATAAATTGAACTAGTTCTTCTTTACGCAAAATGTTGGCTCCATCTCAAAATAGTTAAAAACTCATACAGGTACAAGTATGCAACTCCTTTGAACGCAAATGCACGCTGCTCAACAGTCTATATGCACTTTCTGATTCCGATATCCAATGCATTACCTGAAACGATATTTCCTCCCTGAAGGGACGTTATTACCAATTAATGATATGGACGTTACTAACAAAACGTAGAAAGACGTACTTAGTTTTCAGCTGTCCAAATATTGATATTATAGAAGGACTAACTGACCCGGCCCGACTTCACATGTCAATGTTTGTTTATATACGATTTACTCTTCTTTTTAATTAAGTGTAGAAAACACTGTTTGCTTTCACACAAACACGGTGACGTCTTAATTAGTTCGTGAGATAGGGTGATAATACGCAATGCTGTTAGCGAGAACTACAATAAACCATATAACATTACTACTCCTTTCCACCCATTCAGATGAAAATGTTGAAAAACCCAGTATTATATCGTTTTCACTATTACATCGTTTTCGTACAAAAATTTGTATTTCAATTACTTCGTTAACATATCCGTCGCACAATCCCGTCAAAATTTCACTATCTTTCTATCTCTCTCTCTCTCTCTTTCTTTCTCTCTTTCACTTTCTCTGTCTTTCTTTCTCTCTTTCTTTCTGTCTTTCTTCCTTTCTTTGCATGTATGACAAATGAGGAAGTCAGTCACTCACGACAACTCCGCGCAGCGCAGCTTATACATAAAGTGAATCCTACTGAAAGTTTTCTCCTTCATATAGATGTTCCCTAAATATCGAAAATTCGTTCTAAAGTGGCAGGTAAAGTGTTCCAAATTAATACTATTACAATTGTTTTGGAGATGATGCCCATCTGTTCGTTTTACATTGGTCATCTCTGATGAGATAGTAAAATTTCAATATTATACAAATCAGTATCCAATATAAATAAATTAATATTTCATCCTTATCATAGAACCTTTAGAAATATAGAAGATAATACATTTCTTTAAAGTTTCATAATTTTAATAAGAAAAACAAAAAAACTTTTGAACACTGTGAAACAGTTTAAATTAATTGTTCGTTAATCAGTCATATATTACTTTCTTTTAGTTTCATAAAAATTATTTGCCGGGTGAATCAACCAAATGCCCTGTATTTGTGGTAATTAAATTTTTTGTTTGTTATTTCTGCAAGACGTCAACGGAGGATGTATTAGACAATAAACGGAAACGTAATGCCGAACTACAGTTTTTATTCTTGATTTTTGTTGTCTGAAAAAACGAAAAAATACAATGTATACTTTATTTCTAACATCTTTCTCCCTCAACATACATACTGTATTGATAAATACATATATTGTTTGCTAAATTTCACTTTTTCAGATAGCTGAAATTCTTATTAGACAAAGTTTTTTCCTTACGTTATCTTCTTTCCGAAGACTTGTAATAAATCACTTGATTTTCTTCGACTTTTCCGATTGCGATATATATTTTTTTCGTCTTAGAAATTGTTACTAATACTTGTGTTCGTTTTGTATTTGCTTTTGCACTAATCCGGTAGTCGAAGTTATGTATTTTGTTATATGTGTTATATGAGCACCGATATTTGAAATAATTACCTAGTTGTGACAGTTACTTCAGGAAAGTTAAAATTGCCATTATTTTTACACGTTAGTAAATTAAAACATTAAATAAAATATTGTATCAATATAATTTTCATTCTCAGCTAGTTTCAAATAAAGATCAGACTCTTAAAAATAAAGTATTGGGTAAAATATTTCTTTGAAAACTTTACTCATCTCTCTCTCTCTCTCTTCCAGTATCACATATTGCTACCAGATTTAAAGGGAAAGATGAATAAACCGACCGTCGTGTGTTTCAATTGAAATTTGTGTCTGAGGATGGGGTGAATCGATCAGCATAAAATCCACCACTACTGGATCACCAACGAAAATAAAGTTTTAAATGTTTGCTTCCGAAATATTCTATCAACATAAATCCATATTCCATTAACCTACAAATTGATACGGACATTTTTACAAAACATGAGCTTTGATCCAGAATCATGAAATAATCAAAGCAAACCCTCCTATCACCAATGTTTATAAAAAAATCAGCTTTTTGTGCACAGATCATTTATTTTTAATTCATAAGATTACAAATGAAAACCAACGCATACGAATGTATAACAACCGTATAAGTGAGTCGGACCACGTCCGGACGGTGGGATACAGAGAAGGGTCCCAAGTATTTCTTTTCTGTTACTTGTATTTTCTCCTATTTCCCTAGTTTTCCACTTTTATCGCTTTTATCTTCTTTACTGGCCTTCTCTGTGTGCTGAACGCTCACCCATGTGTTTGCCGTGCATGGCGACAAGTGTCGGAGGGAATGGCTGTCCTGGTGAGTTGAGGGGTCCGTGCAACTCTAGGAGGATTTCTTTGTATGTGTCATCCAATGCGCTTGCTTTAGCCTCGGCCTCTTCTAGACGGGTGATCGGGGGCTAACCCACCCCCGACCAATCGGCTCGGACTAGGTCTTCGACTGAACTCAAGGGTGAGGTAGGGCGTGCAGGGGGTCCTTACCGCTGGTCGGTGGCGTTGGTACAAACCCCATTCTTAAAGAACCCTCCGTGACCCGCTATACCCCGTGTCAAATCTGGCACCCCAGTGGGGTGTCCCCTTATTGGACTCCGCGGTGGATGGGGATGAAATAAAGTCCATTCGTATGGATAGTAACCCCCGCCTCTGCCTTCTTCCTCGAGGAAAAGGTGAATTGTTGGTGAAACTGTGGATTTACAGTTTCTTTTGTAAGGATAGCTACAGGCCCACAAAGTCTCGCTTCCCATTAATGAAGTGTTTCGAAGAGGGAAAGATTTGCTCAGTAAGTCTTGCGAAAGCAATTGATGACAGCCTAGGAAAGCTGCAGTCTGTCGTGCACCAGCGGAATGTTGAAATTCTGTTGGAGGCACGCACAGACAAGCATTGTGAAACTGAAGGAAATTGTTGGTCTTGATATCAACACATCAACACATCCTAGCCTGAACATGTGCAAAGGCGTCTTGAACCACGAAGACTTTTCAAATGAGTGAGATGGATATCTGAAGGCATTCTTGGAGCCCCAAGTCTTGGTAAATATACACAGAATTAAGAGGAAGGTGCTGGGAAAGTTCGTTACCACCTCCACACTGGTTCTGACGTTCAATAAACCCTCTCTATCGGAAAGTATATCCTGCTGTTTTTATAACCTGCATGTGTGCATGTACCGAATCCTCTGCGCTGCCTTAAGTGCCAGAGACTCGATCACACAGTCGACCGGTGCAAGTCACCCTGCGAAGTGTATGTTATTTGCGGAAAGCCATCACACGAGTCGTCACCTTGCTCGTCGCCGTGCTGTGTAAATTGTAAGTAAAGCCGTCCTTCCAATTCCAACACGTACGCAAAATTTATCATGAAGAAAGACATCCAAATGATCCGCGTTACAGAAAGGAACCTAAACCCAAACCAATATCTGTATCTATGTCTACATTGGTCTCTACTTCTACTGCAACGCAGCAAGCGAAGCCCGCAAATAAACAATCCCCCCGAAGACAACGCGGAAAACTCGCTTCCCTCAGTCCCGAACAACTGACGCTTTAAAGTCTGATTCCTATGTCTGATTATCTCCCCGTAGTCGCCGACGCTTAAGGAGTAGAAATAGTGGACTTGTTATGCCCAAGAGTAATCATTCCAGCAGTGATCACGGCACCTCTCCTGGGAACGGGACCACTGCAGGGTCTGGCTATATAGTCGTACACAGAAGAAAAATCTAGACATCGAAGAAAGAGCGGATAAACTCCAG
Source organism: Laupala kohalensis (assembly GCA_002313205.1). Lineage (NCBI taxonomy): Eukaryota > Metazoa > Arthropoda > Insecta > Orthoptera > Trigonidiidae > Laupala > Laupala kohalensis. The sequence continues at coordinate 2,156,572 of NNCF01127530.1, read as the reverse complement.
ACCATGGCTCTTCTTTCCTGGAGTCTGAATGGAATTCATGTCCGTTCAGATGACCTCTAGCTCTTACTGTCTCGTCGTTCCCCTCAAATAATATATCTTCTGGAAAATTATCTCTTACCAAAACACACTTGTGGTTATACCTGTTGTAGGGCGGACATATAACATGGTCTACGGGCATACGGTGGCATCCTTTTGATCGTAGACGCTTCAGTCTATGCCAAAGAAGTCTCTATAACCAGCGTCTTTCAAACCGTATGTATGAGGGTTAGCCTACCACTCCTTATATTTACGGTATGTAATATTTATATCCTTCTTGGACAGTCATTCACGAAGAAGGATCTTGCTGATTTGATGGACCAGTTGCCTTCCCCATTTATCATCGTCGGGGACTTCAATGACCATAATCCGATCTGGGATTCTTCACACAACTGCCCAAAGGGTGATATAATTGAAAAACGTTTAGATAGCTGGGATATACCACTTCTTAACATAGGCCACTCCACACACTTATGTACAACCTCCCGATCTTTCTCGGTGCTTGATTTAGCTATCTGCAATTCCGCTCTTTTCCCAAGCCGGTAGGCATCCTTCACTCGTATAAACGGTTTAAAACCAATTGCAGATGCCTCTCGATTACCGAGGTACTGCTGGACGGACAACAGATGGCGAAGGCGTCAACGAATAGAGACGCATGCACCGGTTCTCGAACCACTGACGAAATTCTATTTATGGGTACGGCAAAGAGAGTGACGCTCATGATTGAACCCGGTGGGACACCGTTTTCCAAAGGATGACTAGATGGACAAATGAGTTCCGAAGCGAACGGGGAAAGACATAGAAAGCTCTTCAGGAACAGAGGAACACAACCTCGGAATCCCCACAACTACAATGTACGTAGGATTCCGTACCTCTAGGTTGTGTCATATGATTTTTCCGGGTAAAAAAAAGATGGCCAGGTGTTCTTCAATACAAATGCTGATGACATGGTGGATGACAACACAACAAAGTGGTGCAGCGTTGACCGCTCTTTTCTGAATCCGCATAGGATATTTGTCAGAAGGTTTCGTGATTCCAGAGATCAGACAAGGCGACGATTGATCATTCTTTCTAACAATTTGCAAACGCAGCTTGTCAGAGAAGTCGGTCGAAAGTGCGACGGATTAGAACTATCTTTTCCCTCTTTCGGAAGTGGAATAATTATGGCCTCACGCGATTGAACAGGGACGGTGTGCTCATTCAAAATACAGGTAAATAAGTTCAGAAGGAATTGCATGCCTATCTCTGAAAGATGTTTTAGCATCGCGTTATGTATTTGATCAGGACCAGGGGCCGTATCTTTCGAAGACGCAAGGGCAGAGGTCAGTTTCGTCATTGAGAAAGGAATGTTATATTCCTCTCCTCTGCAACTGCAAATGTCCAAGCAACACTTTTGCGCGAGCTTTCTGTTGGGGAAACGATGGAGAAAAACTGGAGAAATTAGAGACTGCGATGCAAGTTCCTCAGCAATGACTTCAGGTGAAGTTTGAAGTTGTCCATTTACATTTAGACTGGAGATAGAAAAATAGGACCACGAACCTTAATCCAGTTGTCCAATACATTACATCGAAAATGAAATAAATTCCGAAAATTATAATTTTGTAAACTACGAAAAGGAAGAATAAAAGGAAAGAAGAAAGGGAGGACGAAAAAAAGAATGCAAATTAAAACCCTCCCGAGAACTTGTGGGAGGAACCCGATCTTTTAAAATTCAATAGTTTATTAACATCATCCGTTTCACTTCCGAGAATTTTTGGTTAATCAGCAGCCAGACCATTTTGTCTCCGTATTCTGGTGTATTTTCTGCAATGAGTTAGTAGGTAACGCACTGTCAAAGAACAGCTACACGTCTCACAAACGGGTTCATCATCAAGTAACAAGAGATACCGATGAGTGAGAGGACAACGTCCTATGCGCAGGCGGGTCAGCAAGACCTCGCGCCTGGCTGACCTACAGGAACTGCACCATGACTTAACTGAGGATATGATAAGTCGGAGTTTATTCCCTCTAACAGCCAACCACTCGTTGCGTTTACTCAGAATCCCTGTTGTGATGGAATTTAGGAGATCCAGTTTTAGGATCGTGAAGAAATCCACGCGATTCTTGAGGCATGCAGCCTTCGCGGAAACGTCTGCATCCTCATTTCCTCTGATTTCCACGTGTCCGGGAATCCAGCAAAACATTATGTTCTTTCCGTCAATTTGGAGGGAGAAAAGCACATTGTGGATGTTCTGGATTAACTTATCACCTGGATACAGTCTGGATTGCTTGTAGAGCACTTAAAGAATCAGAGAAAATCTGGAAATTTGATCCGAGGGTGCACTTTGTTAATCTCAGGGATTTAATTCACCAGCTTCCTCGACCATTCCTCCTCCTCGGAGATTTCAACGTCCACAATGTATTGTGGGTTTCCTCGAGCGATTGCTCCAGAAGCCGTCTGCTGAATTATCTCTTCGAGCGGGAATATTTATGTATAACGACCGCCGGGAAGATGACCCACTTTGAGTTCGCCACGGGGCCATATACTGCTATAGACCTGTCAATTTGTTCTCCTGAAGTTGCTGATATCTTTCATTGGAAGGTAGAAGATGATCTGCATGATAGCAACTTTCACCCTATCTGGTTGTCCTTGCAGGAACGTGCTACTGTTCCCGGTTGCAAGCCTCAGATTGGATTATCATAAAGTCTAACTGGACACTGTACCTTCCCCACCTGCAAGGGCTCTAATGAAATTTGACGTTGACGAGCCCTAAAAACCCCAAGAAAAAAATGAACGATTTCGTTGGTTATGACAAGCCGAATGGCAAAATTGCACCTTCAAGCTGAGGAAGGTAAAAGACTTCGTTAGACCTGGTCGTCATCATTCTGTGCGAACACACGTGAAGAATTGATCCTTACACGTCTTCATATTGGCCACTGCTATCTTACCCATGGTCATCTGTTACGCGGTGAACCTCCCCCATCTGTGAAACTTGCAACACAACACTTACCGTGGAACACTTTCTTCCGGAGTGTCTCAAATATGGTACCAGCCGACGGCGACACAATCTACCGAACAGTTTGGACGTTATACTTTGACAAAACGATTCGATTTTGATACGTATTTTTACATTCCTTCAGGAATGTGGCCTTTGATATGTTTTTACTCAAATCCATAAACGAATCGGGGCTCCTACCGCAAGTTCTCGGGAGAGTTTGCATTTAAATCTCCTTTTTTTTCATTTTCTTTAAATTTTCATTTTTTCTCTCTAAATTTACTTCTTGCTTTGTTTTCAGTTTTTATGATGTTTTAGGAAGCTTGTCTTTTTTTCGCATTGTTTAGATATATTGTATTTCATGAGGGTTTTTAGTGGGTATGGTTGAGTCATTCGACGAGTCCCACACGCAGGGAGAGTCATGTTGGATCTCTTTAGTGCGTCATAGTATTTTCCCTACCTGTACAAAATTTTGTGACTCTTATGACCTCGATGTCGTCAAGCCATAAAGCCTCCCTCCCCTCAAAGAAATATATAACATTGTGATGAATTATTTTGGACTGAGTTTTCCTTTAATTAATTTATTCTCGTATTTTCATGGTTCATTTATTTTTCATTCCTTCGGGTTTTTCCAATTCTCTCTGGTCAACTCCTCTCTCTAATACTCCTAATCTCTTTATCTCATTTTCGTCTTTACTACAGTCCCTACTTTAAACAGCAACATTCAATTATTCGTCTAGAATTTTACCTAATTTCCATGACAATCATTTTATTCTTGTAAACCGATAAATCGTTATTATGATTGTTGTACTGCTTATACCATCTTCATATTGAATAGTCCTACATTATCCATTTGGAAACACCAATAGTTGAACGTGAATAAATACAACGAATATTACGTAGGTTTCTCAGTCTCAGCTATATATTTCAGTATTATCCGCATAATTTTTCTCATATGTTAAATACAACTTTCAGGAGACTCCAAGAGAAATTTTTCGTTCTATCCAGTATCTGACTGGCATAACTTTCTGAATCAGGTGATATTCTTTTATTCCCAGATTTGGAGAAATTGTAGTATCGTGCTGGGATAAAATTCTTCGTAAACAAGAGTTTGTGGTAAATTGAAATGCTAGTATCAATAATATTCTTTGAGTATCTTCTTCGATTTCCATCGTGAAGATATGGCGGCTGTCTTTAAACGTGCCTCTCACAGCATCCAAGATGATCCGCGTGAATAACGTCTAAAATGTACTACTATGCCAGAAATCATCCAAAAAGTGCAGAATTTGATCTTGGAAAGTAGACGAACCAAAGAGTGTGAAATAGCTGAGAAAATATGGTTTGAAAGGAAGGTACCGATCACATTTTACTCGATGAATGCTAATCAAAATCTCATGTGTACGTAACTTTCCCAAATATTTCGCAAGGCTTTACAAGAAGCACAAGTGCGTTTTTACATCGAAATGTAACAATGAATGAAACATGGACTCATCATTAAACATAACAATCGTAACAACATTCGTGGCCAGAAACTATTTCTTCAGCTCCAAAACCGACGAAGACTGTACCATCGGCGGGAAGCTTCTCGACATATGTGTTTTAGATGCAAAAGGAATATTGATACTCGATTAGAGTTAAAGAAAGGTTGGTTAAAGAAAGTAAATCAGAATATATGGAGTATTATTCTAATCTATCGAAGGAGGACACAGAAATTTGTAAAAGAAGATCCCGCTTGTAAAGGAAAGGACAATGTCCACAAAAGTGTTTTGGCGAAGGAAACATGAAGGGATTTACGTGATGAAAAACTAGAACATCCACCCTATTCCCCATATTTGACTCCCTCAGATATCTACTTCTTCGCAAAACTTATTATTATTATTATTATATTATTTTTATTCCGTTTAGTATCTCAGCTTTTTCTGCTGGTCGTAGTGAGGTACGGGCTACACCAAGCACACTCACTCTGGATGATCCAAAAATTTTCTGACTATTCTTGATGTGTTGAGCAAAACAGCTTTCTGAAGTTGTACATAAATAGGTTAACGCAATTTTAACATGCTAATATTATATAGAGATGACTCCTGTAGAGGACATTACTACCGGTACCGTGTAAATTCTCTCCATGTTCCATATCCTTTGTATTTCTGCCTTATGGTCACTGTATTTGTGATATTTTTCCTGAATTGCTTTCTGAAGGTTATGAGTGTTTGGAACAGCTATGTCTATCAAATAGGTTGTCTTTGTTCCATGATCTTTTAGCACTATGTCTGGTCTGTTGTTATGAATTGTACGGTCCGTGATTATTGACCTGTCATAATATAATTTGAAGTTTGTTGATTCTAAAACGTCAGCCGGCTCATATTTGTAATAAGGTGTGCTATTTTCTAAAAGACAATACTTTAAAGCTAATGCTTGGTGAATTATGGTAACCATCTGGTTATGGCGATGTAAATAATCAGTTTGTGCCAACATATAACAAGCTCCGGTTATATGTTGAATTGTTTCAGAAGCAGTTCCACATTTCCTGCACTTATCATTTTCCATATGGGGATCCTGCTTAATATATTTCTTATAATTCCTCGTGGGAATAACCTGACCCTGGATGGCCATAACAAATCCTTCTGTTTCATGAAAAAGTTCCCCTCGCCTGAGTCATGCGTTCGACCCTTTCTTGTCGACATTGGGGTTGCTCAGGCCATGAGGGTGACTTCCATGCAGTACCATGCTCTTCCATTCCAAAATTTTGTCTGCTTCTGTTGAAATTTTTTCACTGTCTAAGTTTCTAGATTCTAATAGGTTTAATGGAGTGTAATTGTTGTCTGAGCTGCAAATTCTGGCGTGTAGTGAGGATTCCTTCATCCATTCATGAAAATAAGAACGAAGTTGAGCAATCTGTCTGTTGTGTAGGTTTCTTATATATGTAATTCCTCTTCCGCCTTCATCTCTTGGAAGTGTGATTCTCAGATTACTTGATTTTGTGTGGTGTTTCCGATGGTTCGTCAATTTTACTCGCAATTTTCTCTGTAAATTTTCCAAATCAGTGTTCGACCAAGATATTATCCCAAATGAATAAGTTAAAATTGATATTACATATGTGTTTATGGTCTTTATCAAATTATTACTATTCAATTCTGTCCTACAGATTGTCTCCAGTCTGGTGGTAAATTCCGATGTAATATTTCTCTTGATTTCAGTATGTGCTATCATTTTTGATTGCTTTATTCCTAGATACTTGTAAAACTCAAATTCTCTCTTTAGTCCAATTTTACCCTGCACTGTATCAACTCCATGAGGGTTTACTAAATCGTTACCTTTACGACTAATAAAGATTCTGCACTTTTCCTGGCCAAATATCTTATTAATATTCACTGAAAACTATTCCAACAATTGTATTAATTTTTGAAACTTAATTGAGGATGAAGCATATAGCTTCAAGTCATCCATTTACAGAAAATGGGATATCCGATGGCCATTTCGGTTATTGCCTATGCGATATCCGATGTTGGTATGATTCAGTAAACGGGACAAGGGATTTAATGCCAAGCAAAACCAAAGTGGACTCAAAGAATCGCCCTGAATAATACGCCATTGTATCTTAATTTCAGAACTTATTTCATTTCTATTACCATCATAAATATGAATAAATGTTCTCCACTGTTTCATCATGTGTTGTAGGAATCTAATCAAAGCAGGGTGAATCTTATATATCTTAAGGATATCTATTAACCACATATGAGGTGCCGCATTAAAGCCTTCTGATAGTCAATGTGACAACAGAAAAGATTTCTATTTCTCTGGTGAGTTTCTTTGAGAATAACAGAATCAACTACCAGTTGATCCTTGCATCCTTTCATGCCCTTTCTGCAACACTTCTGTTCTTCAGTTAATATGTTCTGCTTACTTAAATGAGCATTTATTAGTCGTGTTACACAAACAGTCATTATTTTGTATACAGTCTGCATGCAGGTTATTGGTCTGTACTTGGATGGGTCATTTGAAATTTTCCCCTTACGCAATAAAAATGTTTTACCTTCTGCCAAAAACAACGGTATCATTTCAGGGCNAAAAACAAAGGTACCATTTCCGGGTGTTGAAAGAAGACATTGATGAAATGAGCCAGATGGTTGTGAGTACACGTTAGTTTCTTGTACCAATAATTGTGTATGTTGTCACTACCTGTGGCTTTCCAATTATGAGTTTCATTAACAATTATCCTTACTTCCTCTACTGTGATTTCAGGTGTCAACATGTTTTCAACTTGTAACATATCTTCTATTTCCTCTGATATCCAGTTTGAATTTTCTTTGTAGGGTACAGTATTTCACCATTTCGAGGACCAGTACCTAGTACTTTCTTCACATTTTGGTGGAATTTGATTTTCATCACAGAAATTATTTTTAAATTTCCCGTAGAATTTTCTTTCATCACTTTGAAAATGCTTGTTCTCTCTTTTCCTTCTACTACATCTCGTATACCTATTTAATCTCCATTTATATGCAGCAGTTTTTTGTTTAAGTGTGTCAATAATACTTATGCCTGTTTGATTAGGTTTATCGTGAGTACTATGCATCTTGTATTTATTTTCAATAGCTTCAGCTTGTCTCTTCAGTTTCGTTTTAGGGTTCCTCTTTTGGTACTGTAACATACGTGCTAATTCTGCTCTTAATTTCTCAATCTGTCTCTTTATTCTTTGGCGCCATTTGGGTACTTTTTCTTCTCTATTTTTGGTGATGTTTCTTTCTTTTATCTTTGCTCCATTTAGCTCTACTGCTGTAACTGCAGCGCAGCAGACTAGAGTATGAAGGTCCTCAAAAGTTTTGACGTCTTCTAAATGCTGTGGTAGAACAATATCATTTAATACCTGAACTACACTTGCTAATTTTGAGGATGTTCCATGTTTTGGTAAGTAAGGTCTTTTTGTTGGGTCCATACCCTGGTATTCAACCAGAGCTTTATTAATCATACTATTGACTTGATCACCTCTCACATTCTTAAATGGTTCTTTATAGTTATCCTGTATCACAAGGTTTTCATTTTCATGAATGGATTCAATTTGTGGTTGTAAAGCTGCTGGTACGTCTGAACTTCAATCTGTACAACCTCTCCTAGCAATTCCTCTGTAATGTCTGCCCTAATTTTTCTCAACACTTGGGGATCAATTAAGTTATTTCTAACTATAACTCTTCGTTGTTCAGATATCTTCTGGGCTGTGACTTCAAAGTTAGGATGCTGCTTTTTAAAAGTCTTGGCATATTTGATCTCTATAGCCTGTCATATGTTTCTAATTTAATAATTTTATAATAAGTTCGCATGATAAAAGTATTTACTTCAATCGTCCATTTCATACGAACTCATTTTCGGTCCGTTTGAGTGGTCTCAAGTAATAATGGATTGCTCACCTGAGAAGCACTTGTAGCAGTTTTTGTAGATGAAGAACGGTTAGATTCTTTTGTACAGACGGTAGCGTCTGGAATGAACGGGTCCCGTCCGATCTTTCTCCAGCCACTGGCGACTTGCTCACTGTCACGTCAATCGCCAGATCTTGGCGTGCCCTGGCGCTCCCCAAGCAGCAGTTCTTTCCCCAGACATTTCTTCTTTGACACAATCGATGATGGGTTGCCTTTTTACCCTAAGGTCAGGGAAGAGAGAGGGATTGAGGAAGGATAAGACAAGGAAATTCTCCAGATTGGTGACAGGAGCCTCCAAGCTACTCGATCCACTCATTGGCTCCCGTGGGTAAGTGAAGGAAAAATATAAGGGTGAAAGAACGAAAGGAAACACTCAGGGACAAAGACAACGATCAGTTGCTCCGATTAGTCGCCTCATACGACAGTGGGAGATCCCATGGTACTATTCTCCAGGTGACCCCGACACCACACAGGTTTTATTATTATTATTATTACTGCTTTTTATACCAATAACATATGATACGCAAATGATATTTCTTAATAAACAACTTCATCCTTATTTATGATTTTTATATATTGCCTTCACCCTATGACAATACATGATTTTATTCTTTCTTTTCCTTTCGCCTTTTCATTATTATTATATTATTATTATTCACAAAATTCAGTCTTATTCACAGGTACGCGTCTTTCGTCTGATCAAGAAGAGACAGTAATTGTAAACAGGTACTGTACAACTTTTTAGGAAGAGCACTTCAAAGACGGGTTTGTCACCCTAAAACAGCGCTGGATAATGTGTATTAGTTGTAAAGAAGAATATTTTGAAAAATAAAAAAATTGAAAAAAAAACAAAATTTCACCATCAGGCTTGACTTTTTAGACCATCGTATTTTACACCAATTAATTTTCAATCCAAAACTAACTGGGAAATCAAACAGGCGAATTAAATTTTGTTATCAACCTTGCTTTTTAGAAATAATAATTATAGGTATTAAAATTCAATGTTTGTATCATTTCATTTTACGAGTAAAGTTATCTACATTTCTTCTGGTCAAACATGGAAGTTTTCGTGTTGTATTCAGAAGCCTTGAAAATGTTATCTCAATCAAGACAAAAGAAACACTTTAAATATTTGAATAAATAAACCATGATATTCATTAATGCACCACAAGGCAAAACGCTACAACCGTTACATCCGCATGGCTTTATCGTGCGTTCAGCTCATTTGCGAACCAAATGCTGTACAACCTCATTCGTTATCTTTAGCGTAGTTTTTCGCCCTCGGAATCAGAAAGGCTCTTGAGGGCGGAGATCGGAAATGTAAATACCCATCAAGAGTCTCATCTGTCACAGGAGCAGCACGCAGTCGGATCTCGAAAACGCCGCTTCTGTATCCAGTCCCTTTACATTCACCTTATCCTCCAATTGCATGCGTCCGTCTACCTCACATCTCTTCACCCTTCTTTCCTATCCCCAACCAGAATTCGGTACTCGGCTGAAGAGCTCTTTACGTGTATAGCTGGTCCAGACGTTTTTTCGTCGCTCCGCATAGAAACGCGACGTTGATTCCGTACTTTATATAAAAGGATTACCGCTGACTTTGAACGGTGCAAAACGTAATTTGTTTGGAGAGTGACATATTCAGAGTTGGTCTTGATCCACAGCACCTTTGTATGTTTCCAGTTCTACTTGTTTGCTAACTATTTTTTTGCTAACTATCTCATTCTTTTCAACATCCACTTTCGTAGGTACCATCCTTAATTTTGTTGCACACGTTCTATCGCTGAAATGTTCGTTCCTTTCTGTCGTGACCTACCTGCCGTACGATTAAGACCTTTAATATCCATATCGTGTCTTTCTTTCCTTCTCTTCTTTCGCGTTCTACATGCAGTTTCTTCTCTTCCTCTCGAATTTCCCATGTTTGTATCATCGTTCTCTCACACGAGAGTTTTACTTTCTGCATTTTCCCACAGAGAGCTACACTTGCCTAGGGGGCCCATCCTCGTATGCACTTTATACAAACCCCCGCTCCCTTGCTTCAGTTAATTAATCCCGTAGTCTGCGTCCGGGTTTTTGAGATGGCTGTTCGTAAGAGATGGCCCGGTACATGTGTTATTCATGTCTCAGCTGTCTGATACTGCGCACCCAGCCCTGCTTCACCCTGCCGCTATAATATGGCCTTGGCTGATAATATGCAAAGGACATGTAGACGGGTCGCTGAGGATACGAACCGATAGCTCTGCGGTGCATTGAAGCTTTCGTAAAGGAGAGGGGATTGGGAAGTTTAGAAGAAGATATGTGAAAGAGAGGAAGCTTTACGATCTGAAAGACTCGCTCACTCTTTCCCTATGTGGCCGCAACGCGGTTTCGGTAGCTCTCGTTTTATATGTATTCTGCTTTGCCACGCCGTCTAAGAAAAATGACATTTCTTTTTCTAAAGTTTGAATTTGATTACTACTTATTACAGTAACCATAATGAAATAAAACGGAAGTAATGACCTTTGTTACGCACAGTAAATATGCATATTTATCGTTTTGTTTACCTCACACAATTAGGTTTTTTACAAGCGGGAATACACAGTTTCTTGCACCCAGAATATACAAACATACATAAAGCTTTAATTGCATTTCATTTAGATACACATTTATGATCATGTTGAACAAATCTGTCATTACAACAATGTATAAGTTTTGTTTTTATTTTGAGAATAAAAAATTGTGGAAATAGGACTACTCGAAAATATTCATTCATCAAAGTTATATTGAGCACTTTTTTTCAACATCTTTGTCTTCATAATAGACAACTGAGCTATCACCTTGAGGAAATGATGTACATATTTCTTCAGAAACCGTCCAATGTTTTAACTCTCCCATGCCCAATATCCCTTAAATTTTCGATGCACTAAAAAAGAATAAATGGCAATATTCACTCTCGATTATTTTGTCATTTCTTGCGCACTTTACACTGTAGTTATTCCTGCCACCAAAATTCTAGTCACTCTCCTATTCCCCCTCTCTTTTCTCTCATTTTGTTTTCATTCTCATGTCTTCCGGTGTTTACCTCCTTTGATATTTCCCTCTCATCCCCAACTACTTTTCGTGCTTTCTTCCCTTCCCAATATTTCCTTCTTCAACCAAAATACCTTTTTCCAGCTCTCTCAGGTGTTTACAACATGGTCCAAAGCAATAAATTCCTGATGCTGCGGTTCTTACGATCTGCACAGGCTATGGTTCCAGTTTCGCCCTTCTTTTTCAAAGTTCAATCTTTATTCTTCTCACAGCTTTCCTTCGCAAACGCATTTACGAGGAACCTCACAAAATGAAGTAGTACACCACGGCTCACGTATTATAAGTTCCCAATCACATCATGGTTCAAATCGTATCATACAGATCACTGCAAAGAATGCATTCTCTCACAATGAAGTTTACTGACTAAAAAGGTTTTTTAATTTGTTTGATCTAAAATAGACAATTTGTATAAATAAAAATTTCAATAATAGTAAATTGAATTATAAATATATCATGAATAATAAATTCGTTCATTTTATTTCTCTTTGTGAATACATTCACGGTGAGAAACAACGTGTATACAAAATAAATTAAGAAGTCGTATGCATAGAGAGTAAATAATAATAATAAGGGAATGAACGAATACTTTCCCAAAACTCGACCTTAATGTTTCTAGTTGCTTAAAGATAAATTCATATTCAAATATATTGTACAAATCCCTGAAGATGCAATTTGAATAAATGTCATCAGTTTGAAGTTTCACTCACACCTTGATGTTGTTTTCTGGTGAAACGTTCCTAAAATTTCGTTGTATGTTATTAAGAGTGAAGTGTTCTCCAAAAAAAACACAAGAAAATATCAAAAATCATTTGGGTTCAAGTTTTGTTATTTTTTGACGGATTATTAACGGAATATTTGGTGTGATCCGCCAAACCTCAAACTTGTTACACTGACACACACGCGTAGGGGATGGAGAGAAATATAATACCTTTCCTCTGTTATATTATATAAAAGATAAGATTATATTTTATAAAAGATACGTGAGTTAAATGAAAATAAAAATAAGGAATACTTTTATAGTTTTATTTCTTATCATTTATTTCATATATTTTGTGTATTCAATGAAGTATAATATTTAGTTTCCTTATAAAAAGTACCGTTAAGAAATACAGCTAATTCTGAGAAGTGTGGTTTTAAAATTACAGTAATGAAACACACGACCCTATTAAACTGTTTAATAGGATCGTGTGTTTTATTACTATCATTGAATATAATTTTAAAATTATTATGGTGTACCCAGAGTCTCTCTCAAAGATGATTTATCTCTTCTGAAATAACTAGCTTTTGTTCGTAAAGAAATGTGAGTAATTGCTGCGCTTTCCGGCTGGTGCCGCGTCTGGTCGTAGTTACTTAAATATGAAAATATTAAATATGAGTAATATAAAAGGAAATTATTAATTCCCCAATCAAGGGATTGAGGGCAATTAAAAATGCCATCACTATTTTTTCTATCCACGTTTTTAAATAAAAGTTATATTCTTACTATCATATATCTTCCGATAGTGATGCATGAAGGTCTTAAAAATAATTTTAGTGCATTTGAACTTTATTGACTGAATACCCCTTAAAATGTTACTACCCATGCATACGTATTTATTTTAGAACAATAGTGTTACCTATATTTTCTTCATATTTAGCTCTAAATCCCTTTAAACTACCGTAAATATTCTGCAATCCCAAGCGGGGTTCGAAAATGAAACATAGACTTTATGGGTCTGTTGATGGGGGTAGCTGAATATTTATTCAATTTTATGGATTACCTTATACTACGATGCCTAATTTTATCATTTATCTCTAATTGAAAATAATCAGTTTGATAGAGGGTTATTATAAGAATGATGCGAGTCGTGGATGTAAATTTTTGAGAAAACGTAATGGTTTTCTACTCTGAATTCTCAAGTTTGGTTTTGTAGCATCGTTTTGTTCGTGAGTTATCGTAAAACTCTTCACATACTCACGACATCGGACATCAACTCAAAATTTGAAGACACTCCTGAAGCCAATTCATAAACATCTGAAGAATTTAGATTTTTAGATTTTCGCATGTACAATAATATCCTTGTACAATACTTGCATAATTTGCGAGTAAAAACGTCATTCATCATTTTATGGAGAACATGATCTCCTCGGTATTACCCACATATCAGAACAAAGCTACTTCACTCCATGTTTAGTCATCCATCCTTCATCACAATTCCCTCCACCAGAAAACATCTGAACCATCGTCGACGTCGGCTACCTCTCATTCGATCTGCCGTTCACTCTGTCCGTCCTCCTTCCAATAGGGTAAGATTGGCCGTCGCGGAGCCCCGAGCGGAGAAATGTGGTTACGGCTGGGCTTCCTGCCAGAGTCACCACCCTGGCCTAGAACCCTATCTACTTCAGACCCCCTCATCCATCCTTCGTGTTCTGCTCTCTCCACTGCCAGCGCCACCCCGTGCGAGAACTAATAGTCGTCAACCAAGGTCTCCTGAGACCTCTCATCTACGTCTCCATCCACCTTCAATTGCTCCGATCCTCCACATGATCATATACAATACTTTTCTCTCTTGTAAAATCTGTACTGTATCCGCGAAGGGAAGAGATACTTTCAAGATGTTTATGATAAAGAGTAAAAAGGTATGATTTATCTTTAATAACTATAGACAAATATATGGCATTTATACTGGTACTAAGTGCAACAGAACAAAGCAAGATAGTGTATCCTAGAAGTCTTTCAAAACCGTCATACAAGACATTGCTTTCCTCGTTAAATTCGTCCTGATATTCGATTGTATGGTCGTAGTAATTTTAAGAATATATGGAAAAAAAGACGATGTTGGAGACGTAAGCAATAAGACCGCTAGCCCTTATGCCTCAAGTTATGTGTTTGAGTATGTTTCAAGGAATGAATGATTGTCTGCATGAAACAAAATTTCCGTATTGGAAACTCTCATGTTGGAGGATAATTAGTAACTACAAAAGCGACGAATTGACAAAATTTGGTGATGCTGAAAAACTTCGAAGTAACAATTCATGTTTAGTGATAGAGGTGTCAGCACCGTTTGATAAGAATCCCTGCTCAAAAATAACTAAGAAAATTCTACTGAATAAAAAAACTGGCAATAATGATATGATACATTACTAGATGATCATACATTTCAGCTTTCTCTACTAGCGGAGTCACTAACGCAGTTACTGACGTGGATCATCCTCCCACCCAAAGACATAGTCCCACTCCCTGTCTTACTATTGCAAATTCACCACACCACAGAACAATTAGTTAACTTAGCATTGAACCAAGTGGCAAATCATTTTAGTGAATCTACCTCACTTTATCATGGGGACTTCCGACGTTTATAGGTTAGAAAAAAATGTATCGTGAATCGACATGATCGAAGTGGAGTGTAGAGACACAAGTACCAGTTGTTCCTACTTTCTACGATTGATAGGAGGCAAAGATTGAGGCTTTGTGGGATAGTAGTGCGAAGAAATCCTTTTAAGGGATGATATCCCTCCGAATGACCAGTTAAAAGCTTTAAAATGTTTCAAATTGTTTTTGCCATTAACTAAGGGTTGCCAATGTTTGTGACTCCGATGTTTGAATTATGTTACACTGAATTGTAACATAAAATTCAAACGGTATTTTGTCACCCAAGAACGATGACGCATAGGTGTTTTCTAGTACCTTTCTAGTTATAATTCAAATAAAGTATGGGTTCGAACGGAGAAACCATTGTAAAATAATGAATATTTTTAATACGTGAGGCATTTAACCAACAAACACCTCTAAAAATAAATACATCAAAGCAAAATGTAATGAAGATATCTCGACGTTGGGGGCATGAAAAATAAATATTTTTAATGCATTGTATATATATTCTCTTTGAACTCCTAAAAATGATTAATTATATATTTAATAGATTAAATTAAACTTCTTTTAATAAAAATTTCTGTATTAGAATGGTTAGAATATAAGCCAATTTTAGAAAATACAGTGAAAGAAAAAGTGTTACTTCTAATTGTCGACGACATAAAAACGTTATAATACCTAAAAAATTCTCCTCTGATATAATACACTACGGGGCAAATGGATCTTATGGACAGATTAGCATTCTGCGGGAATGTAAAAGGAAACAGTATGCAGTTATTTCGCGAACGTATTGCTCCATGCAAAATACAATCTAAATTTGTTTTAAAATAAAACGATTCTTCAAAAACTGAAAGCATTTGCATGGGGTTATAATCCTACAAAATATACGCGTAAATACAATTTTTTATGCAAAATTTTCTGGAGAATCTGAATTTGACCATAATTTTTTCAGCAGACTTTCTATGGTGGTAAATTATTTAAAAAACTGACAATTAAGTGTTCTTTGATCAAATCTATTATTTTTAGTTTTATTAAATTTGCGACCCAAATTCTGTCGCTATCATAGGCTCTGAAAAAAATATTCGCAAGAAAGAAGTTATGGGTTCGTTAAAAGTTTACGTAGGGAAGGTAATTCAAAATTATTCATTCGAACTGACGAAGAGTTGAAATTTGTTGGGGAGGAGACGAGGAACAGAAAATAAGAAAAAGGCAAAAGACATCCTATGACAATATTCTGTTTCTAGTTTAAGGCAGTATAAATTTTATAAAAAATACACTTTTTTATAAATATCATGATTTTCAAAGAATGTATGTAATTTTAGAGGTACAAACGTAACGTAGATAACCAGGTAGGGTGACGACTCAACGAGTGTCAAAACCTCCTAGTTACCTTCCATGTTCGCAAAATGTGGTCAGCAATAAGCAATTCTAGTTGAATGGCTAATGAACTCAAGCAGCTCATCATTTTAATATTTTGTAGAGCTCGCAGTTTCTAATTACATAAATGTTGAGATCCCCAACAATCAAAGCTAGGCCGCTTTATTTGAGTACTAGTACCAACATATTGAATACGACGAAGTCAAATTTTTGTCAACGCGGACAAATTTAAATAATTAATGGAAATCAATTAACTTTCTTAATATTGTATTGGGACTTACAAAATACAGGGACCCGCCTACCAAGGTTGTTTAGTTTTGTGGAAAATTAAAATTTAATTGAATGTTTGGTTGTATGTTTAGTACAATTTTCCGCGAATTTCTCATGTTTTGTTTTAATTTTCCTTCAATGTTCTCAATATTGAATTTTGTACTTTCTCATAATTGTTACATAGTCTTCTATTAAATCAGCTTATTAAAATTTAATTATCCATTATTTAAAATTTAATAGACGCATTACTTTTTCATTTTGTGTGTTAGAGGAAATGACAAATGACAGCTGATTTTTTTTTTCATCATTGTTCATAACCGGCGTTTTAGAAATGGTAGTCACGGAAGAGATAAACTTTTAAAATAAATTGAAATTTTAATCGACCTTTTAATGTAGACTATTTATTTATATTATTACAACGTTTCAACATCATGTTGCTGCCATCATCAGTCGAACGCTAGTGAATGGACATATCAACAAATTTGGTTGTTTCATATTAGTTACAAGCATAAAAATAAAATTAAATACATATACAAATAAAACAATGACAAAGAAAAATATGACAAAGATTTCATTATACAATAATTCAGGAAATATTCTAAATACCCATGAAACCCTACACCCAATTATACGAGTATATTAGTTTTCTTTTGGATAAGCACCAGAAACTGCTTGAAACACTTTTTGTGTGAGAACTCAGCGGTATATCACCCTTTCCAGATTGTTGAAGAAATTCCTCTACCCCATGAGGATTATGAGACAGTTGGCTCTAATGGGGATGGAGACTATGTGGAGGCGGTGCAGGTAACCACATAAAATGTGGCACCGACCAATATTTGCCTGAGTGCGCACATTGTGCTACACATCTCAATCATTCCATATGACATCAAAAATTAATCATTCTCTTATTTCTTTTCTGGTTTCATTTTCTGTAGCAGAAAAATCAAAGCCATTATCTCCATATTTTAGTTTATTGGTTTAAAGTCTTTTATGTCTGATTGACTGATATATTCGGAAATCATTTATATTACATTTGTTATGTTGAAGACGTTACTAATATTATAAAAGTTGTTTTATAGTTGTTTCAATCAATGAAGAATTTTAACTTGATTACAAACAAGGTTAATTTACCTAAAATGAGGCTGATATACGGAAAAATAATTATTAACATCACTAGTTACTCTGTGAAGTTGCTGTAGTGAAGTTACTTAAGTTACTCTAGAAGAAACCCTGTGTTTTATGTAACCGTTGCAATGGATCCTCTGACGTATTTTTGCTAAATAATAAGGTGAAAGATATCTGAAAAAGATGTATTACTTGTTCTTTATAAATTGTAATTTCCTCATAGCACGTAGTGAGCGCTATTTAAACCAATTTTCCAGACACACTCTTCGGCACGTTTGTGAATTCAGGCACTGTTTGTTTACCACTTTCTCCTATGAGTATGATGTATATGCATTCTATGCCTCTCCAATGTCAGGAGATAGTTTAACTGCACAGCTTTGCCTGTTGGCTTTCCTTTAGCAGAAACATCCTCACGTGATCTTCGAAGCTCGCACCAAGACGAACAAAGGCTGTGCCAACTCGGGGAACTTTGAATGGCGTATGAAGAACTACCGGAGGAAGCACGTGTCGGGGATGGCGGAAGATTCCACCTCCAATTCGCGCTTCAAGAGAGACGTCCGAGAAGCAACCAAGTACATCGAAACTGCCATCGTCATCGATAAAGCGATGGTAAGTGTTAAATAGTGCTAATGTGAGTGTAGGAAGTCATTATATTTTGATGACGAATTTTGTCGGGTAAACTAAAATCTTGTCTTCTATACACACCTTCACAAAGTGAAAGTGGATCACGAGGTAACTTCAACTTTTGTGCCCCATTGACCAGGAAACGTACCCATTTCACATTTAGTTCTTTAGATATTTTGGTTTGTCTATTTTTATGGTGGGCAGAGGAATTTACATTGACTCTAATAATTTTAAATTCATTTTTTCAAATAATCAACTCTGCTCCAATTAAAACTCCTGAACTGAGTCCGATGGTCAACCTAAACGTTGAGACATGAATAAATATCATGACCTCAACGGAATTTGAACCTCAGCCGTCCAGTTAACGCCCACTGAGCTATTCAGAATCACAATATATATTTTTCTAAAAGGTAACTTTTTTTCTGGTCTTTCACCAATCGTCAAAAAAGAGGTACCGTTACAAAGATAGTGTCCTGGGCTTGACTTAAGATAATCGTACATTTTAACAAATAATAATAATTTAATAAACCACACACGAAATATTTTATTATTTAATTAAAAATACAAATCGAATCCAAAGTGGTAAGTTTCGAAGCTGTCTCGCAGGTTACATTACTTACTACTCGATGGTTCAATGAACGCGACACAAAATGTAATTAGTTCATTAACTACCCCATAGATGACGGTACTGACGTTTGATAACTTCAATAAACCTCGAAAACATCATTATTATATAGTTTGTTACGTTTATTTACCTATAAGTTTATTACATTTCACCGGCACTAGCCTCTTGTTTACTGAAAAAAGGCCCAGCTGTTGAAAACTGAAGCGTTTCTGACACGGACCTTGAAACATAACCACGTCACTCTTAAACTGAAAACAGCCTTTTTAATTGTATTTCATTAAATAAACGTAAAAAATGTAATTTTATCAAAGGTTTGGCAAACTTGGGACATCATCTTAACGAGAGAAAAAACATGAAAATCCTAACAAAAGCCTGCTTTATTGAGAGAGGTACTGCTACAATATGTTGTAATCATCATTGTCATTCTGTTCAATCTGGCTCAACTGAGTAATTTTGGAGAAGAATTATATTAAAATATAAGAACTGTTTTGTTTCAAATTTGTTTCAGTTCGAAAAGCGTAACGGTAGTACGCGGGCTGAAGTTGTTCATGATGCCATTCAAGTAGCAAATATAGCTGATTTGGTGAGTGATACAAATTTCATAATACATTCATATTTTTGTATTTCTTCTAACCTGATTAATAAACTGTTTCAGTATTTTCGGACGCTTAATACGCGAGTGTCAGTTGTGTACATTGAAACATGGCAAGGTACCAATCAAGCTCCCATCGATAAAAGCCAGGACATAAGCCGTGCTTTGCTAAATTTCAATGATTACACATCCCGCAAATTGTTCAAAGTGGATAAAGACACTACCCAGTTGCTCACGTACGTATTTCATATGTAATATATCCTATCTTATATAAACCCATACGATTATATCAGTGGCGGATCTAGACCGTAATCAAGATAACCGGGAACCATTTTTGTTTAAAAATTATGGTTTTACAACACAAATTTTATTAATATGACCTTAGGTGAAATGCATTAAATAAATATTTAACAATCTGGTATTATTAATAACAATTATTTATTCAAGTTATTAACATTGTATTGTTAGTTTTATTAGTTATAGCCCCCTTTGCCCCCCCTCCATAGATCCGCCACTGGATTATATGAACCCCCATCCTGACCCGGGTTTTTTTCTCGTTATCCTCCGGGTAATGGAGGATTTTCCGTAGGTATGTTATTAATACTTTTGTTATTACTTATCTCGAATTCTTACTGCACGTAATATCTCAAATCAATTGATTTTGGAATAATAAATGCATTGCTTATTAAATACGTACTTATTAAATAATTCTTCTATAAATATTGAAGTTTACATGGCNAATATATGTATTATTACTCGCAGCTAACTTTTTATCTTATCTAGGAACTTTTGCTGAAATTTTTGAATCCGCCTCTGCCTTAGGACCCTTGATCTTAAATGATGGGATGGTCCCTTGCTTGCTTCCGGAGAGTAAATTAGTTTTTTTTCCCTCCACGTGTTCATACGCAGTTTGTACTGTTTTTTGACAATAAATTTATTATTATTATTATTATTATTATTATTATTATTATTATTATTATTATTATTAGCAGTGTAATGAACGAGAAATTCCAAAAAAAACGAAAAAATAATAATACGCGTCATTTGAATAGAAACGTTTGTCTCGTAAGAAGGCACTGATGCATTGTTGATGAAACGTTCGATGCAAACGTACTCTCGTTGCCTGGGAAATATATTCCGTATTTTTCATGATCGACGCTCTTGAGCGGAGCTTCGAGATGGGCTGAACATCCCCACCCACGAGCTCTCAAGGACTTAGCTCCAAATCCCTAGCAGTGAAGCAAATTTATTTAAACATATTGATCAGTAGATATCAAATTAAAGGAGGCGCAACTACTCAAATTCCTCATATAGATAAGAAATAACAATCCCTTCTTCTTTGAAATAGTTTTATTTTGTGTCTGAACGAACCGTTCTATAGTATTTATAGAGAATACCATACCTTAGAAAAGAATTGGTATTTTCTCATTAAACTACTAGTGAAAAAGAAAATTATGGTAGTAGTCCTAAACAAACTCCGAAATAAATATTTGCTGATTGAGTTGATGAGGGCTTGTGTTTCAAGTGATGCAATGATTTGATGTTGTGAGAGATTTTCGTGACTCAACAACGGATTAGTGTTTTGTAACGTAACTTAAGAGCCGTCACTTCAACAGGTTCATCGATGGCAGGAATGAAGCCACTTTTATGAACAACTTCAGTTTATTCCGGTACCTAAATTGACATTTTTTTACATTCAAACTGAAATTATCATACTTCTTTGTCCGATTGAAGCGACGTCTCGATAGACAGCACTAACAAATTTCTATTCCATTATGAGAGTGGGTGTTGGTGTGAATCACAGATGATATGTTCGTGGGAAGAGAGTAGTATTCGGAGGTCCATCAGTTACGAACGGCGGATCGCTGCTCAGCGACGCTTTTCGATGCTGCTGCAGTTTGTTAACGAACGAAGAGTTCTCAACAGCACCTGCTACCATGATAAGAGAGACAAATAAAAATCCTCCACATAAATAATATTAATTTGTGAGCTTTCCTTCACTATTAGAATCACTAGTAGAATATTGTTGAATAAATAACCACTGCACGCGAACGTAAAAATGCGGACGAAAGCATGGTGGATGTATAAAATCTCTTGTACTCGAACGTGTGTCATTGTAACTCGACATTGTGTCTAAAGAGAAAATTAACAGTTTTCATTTTGAAATGCGGCTTACTACTCTTTGAAAATTAAATGTTTCTGTACCTTAAAAAAGTGAATTACATTTTTGCATCCTCAATTATTATAAAAGTTTCTCATATATAACTTTCCCCAGTCCCACAAAAAAAAAAAAAAAAAATCTCGAAA
>NNCF01127530.1:2029545-2134705 GCA_002313205.1 Laupala kohalensis | reverse complement strand
CCCTCCCCCCCCCCCCCCCCCCCGTTAACATGTTACCCATAGTAAACCTCTCGCTTGATTCAAACAAAATAAATTATCAAGACATCCTTTTTTCTCTAAATAAACTTGTTTTTTTAGTAAAATGATATATGAACATAGGCTAAATATCACAATACAGTCCAAACAAGGTTTATAATAATAATAATAATAATAATAATAATAATAAATTTATTGTCAAAAAACAGTACAGACTGTGTATGACCACGTGGAGGACAATAAACTAATTTACTCTCCGGAAGCAAGCAAGGGACCATCCCATCAATTCCGATCAAGGGCCCTAAGGCAGAGGCGGATTCAAAAATTTCAGCAAAAGTTCCTAGATAAGATAAAAAGTTAGCTGCGAGTTATAATACATATATAATGTCAATATGTATGTAATTTAACGCAAATATGTTTGTAAATTTACATATGAAGAAAACTGTGATCCCACTATACTAAAAATTATATTGCAATTCTCAAAACATAAGTTTTATTCATCATTCTCGGTATTTATGGTATCAATTCCAATCAAGGGTCCAAAGGCAGTGACAGATTTAATGTGTATATTCTTTTTATAAAATTCACACTGTTGTCAATTTATTATTCCAAAATGAAACGTAGATATAATGTGCAGTCAAAATTGGAGATTAATAATAACAAAAGTATTAAACGACATTCCCACCTAAGGAAAATCCACCACTTTCTGAAGGAAAACCTGAAAAAAAAAACCCGGCCAAGATGGCCAGAAGCCAAGAAATCCAATTAAGCAGAAATATAGTAGAGTATTGTACCGATGAGAAAATACAAAAGATTTAATGTCATTGTTTAAAATATGTCATAAATAATAGTAGCTTATAAAGATAAATAAAGACATGTCTTATTGTTCAAAACGTGTTATAAATAATAATCATTAAAGTTCTGACTTAGAGATATTCATTCTGAATAAGTACTGAATTGAAACTTATGTTTAAGATCAATGATGATTGTTGTATTGTTAAGCGAAAAAAATTGGTTTGAAAATTGTCTTTTTGTTTCTGTGATGTTGAGTTTTTGGAATGAGGTAAGTTGGTTACAAAGAGATATGTACAGGACAAGATATTGACCTTAATCAGACAGGTTATAACTAGGTTGCACTGATAATCAACTGCCAGCAGCCTTGGGGTTTGGAACATGAGTTGTGCTTTGGAACTTTGACTAGTGCAGAACACATCACGAAGAAGCAATTAGAAATTTCAAAAGATTTTTAAGAACTGAGAAAACTAAAATAGAAACTTGTTGCTCTCAACACGTGTGTTTCTCTTGATTAAAAATAACCTACTATTTCAATACCATTTTAGCAATTTAGTGACTTTTCATTATTAATATCACCAATACCATTTGCTGAAAATTTTTCTAATACCAAAGTTAAAGAGATAGTTTAATTTTTATCAGTTTGTCTGCTTATAAATGAAAGAAACATTTATCATTCATTTTATTTCAGGAGCTCTTGACTTTTGATTCCAGCATTACAAACAGTCGGATCATATATTCTTTGTTTCCACAACTTAACTGAAGTGGTCCATTCCAAAACAAACACAACATTTTTAACAATTTTTGTTTTAATTTTATTTCTATGGGAGGGATGTGTATTTCTTTTAAGAGACTACCTTTTTACAATTTTTTTATCTTTAAAATAAAGTGAGTTTTGTATTGACACCAGAGGACAAAATTGGTTTTGGAAAGATAGTGCTGGGATAACACAAGTTTTGGTGTAACAGTATTGAACCTCAAAATTTTTATAACAAAACATTTCTTTAAAAATTACCTGGCATCAATAGATTTGGAATGACTTTATTTATTTATCTATCTAATTTTTCATAGATGATTTACCCTAATTTCTTAATTTTTCTTCCAGTATGACATGAAACAATTACACCAATATACAATACAATTTTTGGGATTTTAGATGAAATTAAAAGTCCAATTAATATTAAATTACAAATGCACCTGCTCCTATTTTGATTTTGCATGCACCCATTGGAATGTTAATTGAAAATGAAGATAACTATAAAATAAATATATGGTCTATGAATTCATTTTATTTATTTTTCACTGTAGTTCTGAAGACCAGAATATCATAAATTCCCAATTGGTTAGTGTGTGTGTGTGTGTGTGGGGGGGGGATGTCTCAATTTCTTTTAAAATGATCAAATTTAGTCTGGTAGATTTCTAATTGCTTAATGCTAAAAAGGTTTAAAACGAAACAAATATATGTAGTATGTTAGGCGTTGGATTGGCTTAGTAGTTTGTCAATGGATTGAAAGTTAACGATGCAATTTTAATATTAACAAAAAAAAATTACTATAAATTTTCTCAAGAATGGTATTGTGCTTTGCTTCTTTGGAATGTTACCTCATAAGTAACCAGAGCTTATTTTCTGCAAAAATGTCTATCACTTGACACCACACTAATAAAGAAGACTGGACTTCCAGTCTACAGTATTTTAGGTATGTTCTTCTTTTGCAGCAATTAATATATTAGAGACAACATTTACCTTATAAACAAAACTAATTTTATGACCAATTCTTTTTCCCCACTGTGAAGTCACTCTTTTTTTTTTACCCAAAATACATAATCTGAACATTTGCCTCAAAAATATTCATAACTTATGTGTATCTGTTTGTGTCCTAAAGAGAATATCTGAGTAATTTTTGTAATTTTGACAAAAACCAAGGAAACATTTATTCACATGAAGTAATATCTGAAATTTTACAGACGAACACAAATTTTAGTGTTGATAGAATAGTGATGTTCAACAAACTGATATACTTTATGGTACAATAGATATCTATTGGCCAGAGTAAATCTTCTTATAATTCCTGATGCCATAATTGGAACATAAAACAATGATGACTGCACTCACAGGTACATTGTTTAATAATAAAGTCAAAGTTTCCCTATACTTTTTTAAAATCAAAATTTCTTGGTACACATACCAGCAGAGAAACAAGCACTGTAAGTAAAACTTATAAGAAGACAACTTTCACAACAATTTGTAAGATTATTTATTTCACTGTTCATAATAACTTAATGTTGGGTCACCTAAGAGAAGTGAACAATATATGTATAAAAAGCAACATTCAAATGGTTCCTTACTTTTTATTCCTTCCAGTAATTAAATTATTTAACAATTTGTTTTGTATGATTAATTTATTTAGTACATTAGTAAGTACTCAAATAAATCATACAAGTAAAAATATTAATCTGGATTATTGCACTGTTTGATTCAGGGGAGAGACCTTCCAAGGAGGAGAATCGGGCATGGCTGTACCCGAAACTGTTTGCACTGCCAAATCCGTGGGCATCAGTGTAGATATTAACACTTATGAACCTCACCTATTAGCAGGAACAATGGCACATATGATAGGCCATAATATAGGAATGGGACATGATGATGGACGTAAGTATGGAATGGGAAACATCCAAACTGTTTCCTCATATCATGATCAACTATGTTTTCTAACTCTTGTGTATAAATGAATGAACATGATACGTGTTATTTTTCTTTTTTTATCAATTCATTACTAAAACTTAGATAATATAATTTTTGTAGGGCATTGAATTCAGAACTGATACAAAAAGAATATGGATTTCAAAAATTAGTAATGTGAAATTTCTCATTGTTTTATTGTATTACAAAGCTAGTAACTTGAACTTTCAGGAGAAGAATGTTACTGCCGTGATTGGCATGGTTGCATCATGGCTCAGTCCATAGTGGGACAAGAAAATGTTCAACCCTACAAATTTTCTGAATGTAGTCGATCTGACTACATTGATGCTCTTCGAATAGGACATGGCATATGTCTACTAAATAAACCAAATGAGGTAACATTTCCTTTCATAAAAATAATTATTTTAAATTTAGTTTGATTACAGGAAACCTGGAAATGAAAACTACTCTTGGAAATATCTTGGTGTAAAACAAATGCTTGAAAACTTTCAAGATGTGATGAGAGTTGTTTTAATGAACAACCTAAGTATGGTATTAAACACAACTCCTTTTATTCATAGTAGAAAATGGAAGTAGACAATGTTTTCATTCCCAGATTTCTTAGAGTACATTTACATTGAGGAAAACCATGAAAAACCTCAATCAGTCTTATGACAGCTGTCTTCTATACCAGCCAAGGGAGCAATTAGAGGAAAAATGTTAATAACAAATTGAAAGCATTTTTTTTTGCCATTATATGGATTAAATTCAAATCTATTAGATTTAAAGAGTTATGCGCATATTACCTAAAATAAATGTATGTTTAGGAACCCTAAGAGTCCCTCATCCTTTTACACCATTGTTAAGTTAAAAAGACATCATTTCTAGAATAAAACCTTTAAAACAAAGATATTTTATTAATTGGGTCATTACATTATGGTTAAAGAATTATTAGTCAAGTTTTTTCAGGACTTACAATAGGTATAAATAGAGGTTTGGATTTTGGAGTTAATGTTAAATTTGGTGTTATGAGAAGCTGTAGCTGAGCAGTAGCCTCTCATAAGAGTTGAATAGGCGAATAGTGTGGGGTGGTTGCAGCTGGAGGTACGGCGCACTTGTGGAAACAGCATTGTGGAAGAAGGGGAAGACTGTGACTGTGGCACCATTGATGAGTGCCATGAGCTTGACCCCTGTTGTGATCCTATTACATGCAAGTTAACCAAAGAAGCTGAATGTGCCTCTGGACCATGCTGTAACAATTGTAGGGTATGTTTCTTTTTTTTCTTTTTTCAATAAAGTTCCCTGTTTTTCATATGTGAATTTTCTTTGTGTTTAATAAGTATTGATTTAATCAACATTTTTTTTCTTTCTGTGAATGTTTATTTAATTTCTATTTTATTTCATGTTTCATTAAACATTTTGTTGAACTTGCTATTTACAAGGAAAATATCAATTATACTCATTATTACAAAATGTATTAGAAAAGTTGCATTAATTATTTGTATGAAATCAAATATTTTCTTATTATTTCACAGTTACGATCACACGGAGTTATATGCCGTGATGCAACA
Source organism: Laupala kohalensis (assembly GCA_002313205.1). Lineage (NCBI taxonomy): Eukaryota > Metazoa > Arthropoda > Insecta > Orthoptera > Trigonidiidae > Laupala > Laupala kohalensis. The sequence continues at coordinate 2,129,647 of NNCF01127530.1, read as the reverse complement.
AATGAATGTGATCTTCCAGAAAGATGTTCTGGAGAGACTGGTCAATGTCCCCTAGACATCCATAAAAAGAATGGAATCCCATGTGGTTCTGGATCATCAGGGTATTGCTTCAATGGCATGTGCCCCACTCTGAATATTCAATGTGAACAGATTTGGGGTTACAGTAAGTTGACATAAATTTCAATATGTCTACAACAAAATATATAAGTTTTAACTTATCATTTATCAGGAGAGTTAAATGTCATTCAGTGCATCAACCCCACTATTTATGGAATACGAATTTTCCCAGTACAGAAAAATATCAATACTTTTTTTCCTTGAGAACTGTTGAACTAGTAAATGCTCATGGCACAAACTAAAAATTTCTAGAACAATGTGACAATTAAATCAAAGAAGAAAGGGCTTCTTTAAATTTTACTATAATCCTTCTCATTGTAAAACCAAAATTCAAGAAATCATGAAAATCATCTTAATATATTCTACTATTTTAACTTTTTTGATAGAAAAATTCTAGTTTCATTAAATGAGCTCAATGATCTAAAAATAATTCATTTTCAGCAGTTGTTTCTTACCATGAGAAAAAAGAAAAACATAATACAGAAATTCCTAAATGTTTACAAAACAGCTGCCCACAGATTTTTAATATTCACAATTACAAAAATGTCACCAAATTCATCATTTCATAATTCAAGATTTTTATTATCTGCATAGATTTTTTGCCATAATGTTTGTTGACATTCTATTTGCAATAACTTATTGATACAGGTATTATAATAAGCAGCAAATTTTTTTTTTTTTTTGGGGGGGGGTGAAGGGCTTGTATGCCATTTTACCTTGGGATGCAGTAATGTTAAATTTGCCACTTCCTCCAGGTCCTTAACAGAAATTGATGGGATGGTTCTTGCATGCTTCCAGAGAGTAAATTAGTTTATTGTCAGTCAGTCAGTTGGGGTCATATGCTGTTTGTAATGGATCTTTTTGCCATCACAAACATTTTATATTATTACTAGCTGAGTACCCACAGCTTTGCATGTGTGAAAACTGTAATATGTCTCCAACTTTATTCTTTCTCATATCCCCTTTGGTATCCACTGAGAATGTTATCCATTAACATTACTGGTTTGCTAGGATTGGTGTGTATCCTCAATCTCTTATTTTTACTCATACAAGTGTTTGTTTTTTAAAAACCCACTGAGAGATATCCTGGAATTAATTCAAGAACCAAAATTATGAAATTTATACCCTAGCTTATTACCCAGTATTGTTGAGTTTTTACTCATTCTGATCTTATTAAACACCAAATAAAAATAACTGTCATCTAAATTTACACTTAACAATATCAGGAGTTTCATTCTTCATTTCAGCAAACACAATCACTGTAAATGACTGAAACTAATATCAATCATTTTCAGTAAGTTTTCGTGTTATGCTCTTCCCAATCCTCACCTATGGGGTGTTGTTCTTGTGTTGTTTGAATGTTACATAATACATTGACAAAATGATTATTCATCTCAGAATACCTGTAAACCATAGATTCATCTCAAATATACCTCATTTTAAATTATTTTTATGCCTCTCCTCCCCCCTCCCCCCAGCTTGGTTGTATTTGGTAATATCTAAGCAACCCTGAAAACTATGGATCCAATGCAAATCAGTCCTTTATAATAATTATTTTTTTCATATCTTCATCTTTTCTGTTATTCCTTTTGGTGGCAAGGGATGTTTTATTCTCCATGGGGGCTGAATTGAGATAAATATTAGGGGTAACACCATTCATCTCAGCGATGCTGAAAACTCTGAACTCATCACTCCTATATCTATCATTTTTGATAATTTGTACATAGCAGCTCCTTCCCTTGGAGTGCAAGAGGTGTATATGGGTTGGTAGTGACATTCTCAAAAATCTCAAAGTCCATAACCAACTTCAGCGATCTTGAAAACTATGATCTCTACACAAATATAAGTCATTTTCAATTAATTTTACATTTCACTCCCTCCTCATCTCCTTATAAAATAGAGTATTTTGTGGGTAGGGGGTGATTGTGGACTTAAGAAGCATTCAGAGTCTGACCCTTCTCTTCTGTTTCCGCAAAACTGATTTATTCAACATCAATTTAGGATGTTTTTAATCATTTTTAACTTCAACCCATTCCCACCCCTATCCCAGGAGTGTTGGATTTTTTCTATCTCCAATTTGGACTAATTGTGAACTTACAAAGCATCAGGGATGCCCTTACCCATCTGAACACCACTGACAACTATGGTTTCAAATATGATATAGGATTTTTTCATTACTTTTATATGTTACTTCCTTCCCACCCCATTCTCAGGGATGCTAGGGATTTCTTATTTACTCAGTGATTGGTGTCAGATAACTAGTAATTTGTGTATCAAGTTTGGATGAAATTGCTCCAGGCATTCCAGAGTTATAGTGGGATACATGAATGCAGCCTTCCAACCTCATTTCATCCCCTTAGGGATAGATTTTCATAAAATCCTTTCTTAGTTGATGTCTACTCCCTAAAAGGAACCTACCTGTCAAATTTCAAATTTTTAGACTTTGTAGTTCCTCAGATTTCATGCTTAGTGAGTCAGTCAGTCAGTTAGTCGGTGGTATTGTTCTTTTATATATACATAGTTTAAACACATACATGTACTGCAGTATCTCCAAAACTTAAATCCAAGAGTTCACATCATATCTTGTGAAGTAAATGCTGTAATATTATAATATAAGGGAAGAATGAACAATTCATAAGCCCTCTTTGTATTCCAATAATTGAATTCCACACAGCTTTTCTCCTAAAATCCTAGATCTTAATATCATCTTTCACTTCAGAGACACTTCTGCAAATATCACCTCATGGATCCATTTGTTTGAAACTGATTCAGATGAATGTTATTTACAAATGAAATTTATCCTGGTTTCCCAGAAACACACCTGGAGGTATATTATATCATGTAGATTATCCTTTGGTAATCAATTATGCCTTGGAGAGAGTGAGAAATGGAACATTTTTAATTGTGGTTCTAGTAAAATGATATTCAACAAATGAAATATTTGTGTTGAGTAACAAAGTGATTTGAATATTTGATCTTAGGACTGTAAATAGTTTTAAAACAATTCATATTTGTTTAAAGGTAGTATACCTTTAGTGTCATAATATTATAATACCCATAGTTGGAGGGAAACGTAGGATTTTACATTGCAGCCAGTCTAGGACTGTAGTTTAACTGTTGTAAACTAAATATAAAAAGCAAATGTAATGGAAAAGGTGCAGTAGACAAGTAAAGTGCCAATGAAGGGCATAGAGGTGCTCACTTTCTACCTCTGGTGGCACTAGGTGGCACTCTGTCTGATCCAAGTAGGATTCTCAGTGGTGGACAAAGCAGGGTTTGTGGCATGTTTTGTCTTTTGGTACTTCCTTTCCCCCTACCTTTCATTCCACCACAAAATTCACTCATCATCATTCATCCAAGAGAAGCACAATAGATCAAACCTTGGTCACAGTGCTTTGGGCATACATTGCCCTTCTTTACTAAACTGTAACTGTTTAGTGCTAACAAAATCAATCAATAGGATTTTAGTAAAGGCTACAGAATCACAAAAGGATTGTACTCTGCCTAGTTTTGTTTCTCCCAAAAAAGTCATAAATAGAAAAAAGCATTGTTTTGACTCCTTGAATATTTATGCTACAAAATGAATAATAAATAATTATCAAAGATAAAATTATACATATCTATAAGTTGAATATATATTTGAGCATTCAGGAGCACCATGATTTAATGGCCCTTTCATCCAAAAGCCATTTAGTGTCTGGAAATGTGTCATCAAACTCCTGTATTGTACAGTACCAGCAACAATGACATAACAGCTGTTGACTTAACTGTACATTGGGTGGGTCATATGCTTAGCTAACGATCTCAAGCAGCCATTTGGAAAGGGAGATATTTTTAGTAATGCCCGAGGTTGAGATGATGTTTGCAAAAAGATAGTAGAGGCATTCTTATTGGCTCCATCAACAAGCAGCTTTAACTTATCTAAGTATTAATGAAAACGATTAATTTTAACCTAATTCTCATTCTTCTTTTTAATTTCACTATGAATATTTCATGTCTATGTTGTATAATGTAACAATATGTTAAATTGTTGGGCAATCCTTCAATTGACTTTTCTTTCAGTTATCTGTCCATAAACTTATCCTATCTACCTACACCACAAGATATTTTGTGGAAACCTGAACCTCCCAAATGTTGAGGGATTACTCTATTTATATAGTGTTTTCTGTGGAATGTAAATTTCCTGAAAACTTTTTTGTTTTGTTTTTGAAAAGTAAATACAAGAAAAGCATATGCACTTTTGATAAATGAACATAATTAAATATATCAAGTGTTATACCTTGAAAGAAACACTTTTAAACCATTTTTAACTAGTAATTATTGTTGTAACTAAAAGGTTTATTTTCTTTTCCTAGATGGCATTGCAGCTGATAAACAGTGCTTTGATCAATTTAATTCTAAAGGCTCAATAAATGGCCACTGTGGAATAGATTCAAATGGACAATATGTCAAATGTGAACCTGAGTAAGTCTTGGTCATATTTCTGATATTTTTGTATTTTTATTGTTTGTATAAGCAAATAAATATATACCCTTAAAATTTGTTTTTCAGAAATGTTAAATGTGGCTCTTTACAATGCCAATCTGGTAATAGATATCCAGTAGTTGCCGGTAGTGATCAGTTGTACTCAAGGACAATCATTTCAATAAAGGGTGTGGAATATGAGTGCAAGTAAGTTCAAGAATATCAACATATCTTTTTCTCTGCCAGATACAAAATATTTTCCCAGTTGCTTACATAAGAAATTTTCAATTATCTTTATTATGTTCAGGGCCACCAATGGTATGCGAGAAACATCAGAAATGGGTCTTGTTCGAGATGGGACACCATGTGGAGAAAATCTGGTATGTAAGAAGTCCCACTTGCATTGTCAAGTGATCCTCATGTACGTAAAAGAACTCAAATATCCTTCTTTTTTCTGTATTCCTAGTGAACATATTCATAATTCATACAATAAATAACTACCTTCTCAAAATAAAGATACATTTGAAAGCAATCCTATATGTTCCTAACATAATCACTGATTTCTCAGAATTTTCCATGTTTTCTGTTTTGTGCCTTCTATGCTGTAATCAATAATTTATTATGAAATCAATGTATTCTCTGTGATGGTAAGCAAAATTGTAGGCTTATGTGACCATTCAGTTCACTCCTTTATTTGATTACCTGATGCTCCATTTTGTGCTGTTGTGTATTACTATTCCTGGCTTCTCCCCATAGTTTTAGAATATGGTCTAAGAACAAGCTGTTCTGATTGAGGTTTTTCGTGGCAGCTAGTAATTATAAAAATAAGTAATATAACCTGTTTGTAGAGGTAATGAATTATCCACTTTCTCCCAACCATTTACTTAATATGAAAAAAAAATCCATTTTTCTGTATAACACTATAAAATTTCTTTGTTTGAACTTCTTTGATATCTCTTTGATATTTTTCAATGTCTAAATAATGAAATGATTTTACTTTTCTCCACAGATTTGTGTGAACCAAACGTGTACAAGCATATTTCCTCACATTGATCAGGGAAAATGTCCTAGTAATCACAATAACTTGGAGTGTTCTGGACATGGGGTGAGTAATTCGAATATTTTTTGAAAATTTGCCCCCTTTGCATATTTCTTCCTTTATCTCATTTCTTTCACTTTAAAATTTAAGTTCAATAACCAACTGTTCCTTCATTTTACTTCAATTGTTATACTCCTGAAAATTAATACAAGAAAATTTAATGTAATTTTACTAAATGTAATTGTTTCCTCTTTCTTTGCTACAGGTTTGTTCAAATATAAATAAATGTTATTGTGAACCAGGATGGAATGGAGCAGATTGCTCAATTCAAATGGAAGTTACTCTTTCTCCTCTTCATACTACTGCTTCATCTGCCACACAACAAGGGAGCAGTAGTAATGACCTTTCTTCTAAAATGACAAAGAAAGAAACCCCCTACGGTAAGTTTCTGAACATTAAGCTACATAATTTAAATATGAGTTACGAATTTTTTTATTACAAGTGTTGTTATTAATTTATTTTTTTAATTAAAATATATAATGTCAAATTCTCTACAGTTGAACAATTTTGCTCTGCTAGTTATTTTTGTAACTGTGATACATTGATTTTAATGACATTAAACATCAGTATATTATTGTTATTATTTTTTCACAACCATAAAACATTATTTCATTTCTGTTTGAAATAATTACTCCCCTACAGAAAATTTTCTCTTAAAGTTTAAAATAAATAATATTGTTGTCAGAAAATCATATTTTTTAGAATTTTTAGCTGTTGAAAAGAAAACTGTATTTTTATTTGAGTCTCTATGTTAGACAGTGAAATTAAATAATTTAACTTGTAATTGACTATCACATAAATTTATACCTTGGTGGCTGGGAATTGGCCATGTTACTATTTTAGACCAATTTAATTGTAATCCTAACAGATTAAAACATTTATTACTCTGTAATTTTAAAACATAATATTTTGTTGAGTGATGGTGTGAATGTGTTTATAAACATTCATTAGTGATTTGAAAAGTATTTTCAATATCACAATGAATCACATAGTGAATTTAATTGTTTCAGGCTAATGAAATGAAACAGAAATATGTTGTATTTTTTTCACTGATTTTGGTCTAACTTTCAGATAAGAACCAGATTGGTAGAATAACATATTTTGCACTCAACCATTGCATTTTGGTGTTTTTCCATGATAGTATCTTTCACGGCTCAATTTCACATTCCTATTTTTGCCTGATTGCTCAAAATGTTTTACAGCAAGAAGATCTTTTGGCAGATTTGCTGTGATCTAAGACATTCAAGAACTAAGATATTCCTCTTTCCACATTATGTACAACAGTAAACTCATAGCCAATTTTCCTTAAGATTTTAAATAGTATTTAAAACTTGTTTTGTAGATAAATCAATACTAATCAGTCAATACTCTTGCTAGAAGCAACCCTTTATGCAAAGAGAGTCTTTACATATTTTTGTTATTTTCTCCTGTCATGAGGGACTATTTCTTTCCTTTATTCTTCTATTCTGCACCCATTTTTGCAGGCAATTCTCATAATACCCATGAAAAGCAAGTCAATCAGAAAATTAGTAGTCAAGAAGGAAAAAAACAAAACAATATGTGTAATATCTTTTAAAATTCTATCGGTAGACTACATATGATATGTATAATATCAAGTTCAAAATTTTCATATGTAGGCTACAATTATGAGTTTGTAGTAGTTGGTGTTGTTTTGGTGTGTAGTTTGTTATAGTTAAATGGAATTGATCATAGGTGATGAATCACGCAAACAATCTCTTTCTCCAGTTAGAAAAGGTATACAAGTTACTAATGTCTTTGTGGAAAGTAATCGACTAAATGATTTATGATCATCTCACCCTGGTGAGTGAGGGCCAATCCAAGAAATTCCACAAATTACAAATGTGCAGTTACCCTGTGCATCAGAATTTTACTTCAATTGATGTACATGTGAATGCTAAAGCACTATGGTTTGGCATTAACAATTGTTGTCAGGCTTACAAGAAAAGAAAAGAAATAAGATTTGTAATTAATTTGGATGCATTGTGGATTCACAGAATCTTATCTGCAGTGGCCAAAGTATTTCTTTGAAGGGCCCACTCATCACTATGTACTGGAGTGCTGCACCTAAGTTCTAATTTGAAGGAAAGAAAGAATTCTGAGCAATCAGTGATGTATTCACCAAGAAGGTGCTGGCACCCAATCGGCCGCATGTGTTGTGTGGATCTTGGACGGACCCTGTCTACATACAATTTTCTTTCTTTTATCCCCCTGTATCTCTCTTATTTTACCAACACTCAAAAAAGAGAAATTAAGAGGAGAAATTTATAGTGCATTATTTGATATAGACATTGGAAACAAATTTTCAAAAAGGCTACAATGAATGAATTAATCAATCAATTACTGGAAATGACTAAAGAAGTGAAAAAAAATTCATATGAACATAAATTTTCTTTTAACAAATATATGTATTATTTCAGATTTTCTAAATATAAGTTTTAATATTTTGTGGATTTTAAGCTATGTATTTAATTTGTGACATTCTTATCTTTTAAAATACTTTTTATACTGTGTAAAACTCAATTGTCTAAAAAACAAAACATGAATATGTCAGATTACCAGATTGAAATGCACAGTTACCTTCAGAAAGTCGAGATAAGAGAGATTACTGTAAAATTTTGCCATTTGTACCTTCAATGTTTTTGGAGTAATGCTACATTCTAGATTTCTATGAAAGAGTTCACTTATGACAGAATATTTGTGTGACTGCTCCAAAGAAGATTTTCTGTGAAGATTTTCCTAAATTTCTTCTCAAAAAGTTGTTAACAAAATAGATTTTTCTAAACTTTTCTTCCATTTATTGTCATTTAAAAAAATCCAAATAATTGAATAGCCTGTATATCTAAAAAAATTCAATAATATTTTAAAAAGTGTGGTTGGTATATTTCCTTTAATAACAATATTATTTTATGTAACTTGGTAGAAAATAGACAGTTTTGATCATCTATCTTCTAAATACAAATTTACTGTAATAATTGTCAAATTCACTAAGCAGTAAAAAGTATATTCGGTGCAAATAATAAATATTTGTTTACATCACAAATGCTTTTGATATTATTTGCCTGTCTTACACTACTTTCTTTTATTTTGATTAAATTTAAACATAGAAGATCTCGTATGAAAAATTGTAAATTCTGTTTGTGTTGATTTTGTGGAGTCATTACTTACAGTCTTTCAAAATTTCCTTCAAGGTGGTGGTAATAAACAATCCATTTGTTCTTTCATATGTTTTAAATACTTCTAAACACATTTGTCAAATTTTTGTTATCATTCATTTTAGTTGTCTTTTTATTCTTGATATATAATTATGTTTTCTATTTCATAATAAGTTAATTATTCAATCATTATAATGAACATTATTTTTGGGGACATCTTTTTATCCTTTATTCTTTTTCCTCCTAATTTACTTCTTACTACATTTGTAAAATATGTATGCTTCAATCCTCAAAAAAACTTAATGTTTCAGTATTTGGACTTCTTATAATCTGATGCTCTTAATGTGGTTTCAGTAGATTTCAAGTTATCTTGGGAATTACTTTCATATTTATCCCTACAATTTAAGGTCAACGATTTCTGCAAATTTTTGTTAAGAATATCATGTAATTACTGGAATGGGATAAGTATGGTGGATTGAAGCATGCATGTTTTGTATATGACCTGCCTTTGAATCTGATTTCAGGTGGCAACAATAACAACCTAAGCACTTTGTCTATGGTCTTTATTCTTGTTGGCGTCGTGAAAGGGGTCTTCATTTGCTTTGCATTAATGGCTGTTTGCTACAGGTATTGTGTCCTGCCAGTCAACATCGATGCTAAATTATTTTATAACATCCCTAATCATAAACAAATATGATTCTTAACCATTTGCTTGTTGGCTCATCTCTGTTTTCATTGCTTGATTAGTTTTTCTTACATCCCAGTCAACATGTGACAAGATGCCTACACACGGGATGTTCTAGAATATTTGAAAACAATGATTACAAGATTCAGGGCAATACACAAAGGGACAGATATAAGCGGCAGGTTTACTCAGATACAGGCATTAACTTCTAATAATCATTCTCATAGGATTCAAAATTAAATTAGGTATTCCTAAATGAAACACCCCTAAAAGTAATTTCTTCTGTTACTTAAGAATATTAAGTTTACAAATAATTTTAAGAAAAACCATTTACATTATTTAATTGAATTGTTAGAAAACAATCTCAAAATTTAAAAGAGTATAGTAATAAATCTGAGTAACAATATTATTTAACTTCATACTTTTATTTATTTATGAATAAAGCAGACAGGCTACCTGCCAGATAATTGGGTGTCTTGTCACTTCTCCTGTAGTACTTGCTAAATATTTTTAAATGGTTGTTTCATTATTTACATGTAATGGACTTACTGACTATTGCATGTACTTTGAAAATAAACTATACTTTAAAATGTAATAATTCTTTGTAAACAATTTGTAACGTATAAAGTATAATAAAAACTTCATCCATTTAAACTGAGTAGAAGAAGGTAATTTAAATATTTATCAACTCTACAGTTACCCATTGTTTCCTGAAATTAAAAATTTACAATAAAAGTACATAACATTTAAATTTGGTTCCTGTGGATGAGTAAACTTTGCTGCTATTGTATTTCTCATGCATCTATGTTTTTGTTTGTTTAATGTTGGACATGATAATCTTAATGCCCTTGCTTCCATGTTAGTTAAACAAAATTCTTGCGAGAGAAAAAAACATTTCAGTAAAACTAAACAACAACATTTTTTTATAGAATTTTTACCTGTAAAATCTTTTTTATTGGAATGTATGAAACTGTGAATAGAGAAAGCCTGTTAAATATTTGCTTCAATGTTGTCTAATTGCAGTGGTCCTGTGACATCACAATTGCTTCGCTGATTCTGTCTACAGCATTCACATTATTGATGTTTTGTGTTGTACCATTTTATAAATATACTAAGCAACTAACAGTATTTTATTGCTACTGTTGGTATATTTTCAGTAATATTTGTTGTGTGTGTGTTTGTGTGTGTGTGATCATGTGGCTATGTGGTATAATATGTGTCTTCTGTATTTTGTAGCTGGTATATAATTGTATTGATATGTATGTAGGTGGTTGCAGTTCAATGTTTTTTTTTACTGTGAAAAATGACTTTGTAATGCTGTTTTGTTTATTTTGATGGTGATGCATAATTGTGCTGATTTATTGCTTTTCTCTTTTTTTTCTTTTCGTTCCTTCCTTCTATCTCTTTCTGTCTGCATGCCTGGGCATCATGTGGGAACTGTCCCGACATGACGATATATATTGGCATCTCCCAACACAATCTCCAATGGGTTCTGCATCAACTGCCACCATCATCACGGGATACTAAAATCATTAACAATCCGGTAATGTGTATTTCATTCATTCCAACTGTATGGTACGTGTAAATTTTAATGTGTTGTGGCTGAATCTTCAAATACAACATGTGCATCTTCTGGTGGCAACTGGTGGACATCTCGTCTACTGTGAGTCACTTCTAACATATGTCTCCTCATAATTCATTATATCTTCATCTATGGTCCTTTTATCCTTATTGCTATACAACATTATTATATGTAATGTGAAAACTATTTTTGTTTACTCACAACTTTCTGCATCCTCTTTATCTTTCAAAAAAATTGCTTTACTTTTATCAACTGTTGTTGTACAAATTTGTATGTAATTATGAATTTTTTATGTATATTTCATAAAAATATTTTAATTGAAATTGAAAAATTGGCCCATTTAAAATTGTTAAAAAATAAATTCCAACTGTGCAATTTTTTTGTGATGAATTTGATACTTTTCATCAAATTGCATAAATGAATTACCTAACTTTGTCTAAATATTTCATGTTCTCACAGAGAGTTATCATGGCACCAACACGGTGTTCTTGGTAGTAATGCTGATGTCCGTGGTAGGGGGGGTTTTCATTGTTTTTGCTCTGATGGCCCTTTGCTACAGGTCAGTTGTAGTACACAAAAACTTCTCCCTGTGCCTCAGGTTAGTGAGCAGAATACAAATGAGCAGGTAGTTTTCACACACTCACTTGGTTATTTACTGCCCTTGTAGCATTCTGAAAAATATTTCATTTGTTTTGGTACTGTTACAACAATATCCCTTGCCCTTTTATGTAAAATATTTTTCGTTGGTTGGGGTATCTTTAAATACGTACTCAGGATTTATGGAGAGAATATACAGTCAGAAATTCTCTTCATATACACTAGTATGTAGATTCAATCTCAAAACAGCCTGTATGCTTTCAATTTTATTTCCAGTAATAATATTGATTGTGGCACAATCATATGCCAATAAATCCTGAGATTTAATGAACCTAGCAAATTTCAATTTCGTTTCCTGGTAATCAAAATAGTCTTCACTGAATTTTCAATATTAAATGACATATGCAGTACATATTCAATAAAATCAGTTTACTGCCATATTTGTTTTCTAGGCTACCTGACAGAAGTGTGAGTGTGTGTGAGACATTTATTGCTATCCTGATTCCTAAACTGAGGCAATTTTCATAGTGCAAATTTTATTTCCAGTGAAAAGTACAATACTGCTTGTAAGTTATAATCTTAGGAGAGCTTCTATGAAAATGAACAAATATTACTTTATTTGATCTATTCAAGATAATCTATCTCTTTTCTCATGAATTTTTAATCAAAATGTTGTACCTTTAATTCATTATTCAAAACAGAGAACTGTAAGATGACATGCACTTTAAAATTTCACAAGCACTGTTTTCATAATGAGTGTTTCCTAAAGCACACTATTTCACATGATAAATTAACTGACATGAGCATACATTGTTATTCATGTTGTTAATTTTAATGGAGGTCATACTTTAATGGAATCATCATTTACTGAAATTAAAATCCTAAATTAAATGTTTTCTTACGATGTAACTTTTTGCATAGTTAGTAAGTACTCAAATATCATTCATCAAACTTTAAAAAATTTCAAGTATATCTATTAACATGTGGAGAGAATAAAAATCTAAATTTTTTTGCTCATGTCTGTGCACACCAGTTTATGACTATGAAACATCCCCACATCTATTATTCATGTGTGTGTGTGTGAATGTTTTAAGCACTAGTGATACACAAGCTACTCATCACCAGTACACTTCACTAACATCTATATAATAATGCTTATTTCCTTAAGGAATTTAGCTGAACAAGTTATTTCTTTTAAATTTACAGTATTTTGTTTTAGTTTAATGTCTGAGAAATAATAGGTAAACGAGAGTTAAATTTGTTTTTACATTCAACTGAACGTGACTGATTATTTGAATCTGTTTGTTGAAAATATCAAAATCAAATTTAATACACTTGTGATTACCTTGAATCTTTCTAGATGCAACAGGCTGCATATGAATTACCATGTCCCTTGTAGGATATATATATTCAGTTAGTGAAGATCTTGAGATTGAAAGCTGTCCAAGGTTAAATTGAGGCGTATTTAAACAATACCATTCATAGTCATTTTCTTTCATAAGCCATTGTTTAGTAGATTCACCATGACTTTTGTAGCAAGTAGCATCTTTGTCGTATATGTGTTGTCGAATGCAAACTAACTCCTATATGCACTTTCTTCCACTAATTATGCAGGTACAGAACCCTAAAATTAGTGGATTACTTTTCCACCACATTGAAGTTTTGTCTTGTAGGACCTTTGATATCTTCATATCTTCTGTTTTCTTAACACTAAATATCTTGGTAAAAAAGTATTTACAAGTCAGACTTCAATGTATTAATGTGTTGATTCAAAACCCTTTTGCAAATACTGTTAAGGCACTCCAACATCACTTCTCTTTTCTGATTCATTTAAGTGCATCAACATTTACATTTTTAGTGTTGTATCATTATGTGGTTTATGTAACTTCAATGACAGATGCATGCTGTTTGTACTTCCAACATCCCTCTTGCCAAGTCTCAGTGATTGCCTGAGCGGTAGCATACTAGCTTCTTTCTATACTGCTCTGTAAATAGCTATCACCAGTACTTTGTGTAAAAGTGAAACTTAAGTGAATAGTAAACAGAAAATAACTAACTTCACAACCTGTGTCTTGAATCGAGATTGAAGAAAGTAAGTTTCCTATTATTTAACTATCAAAGTGATGATAAATATTTACATCTCTTGTAGCTCAGAGCAATGCAATAACTTTTGTTATGTTTGAATCAAATGTATAACTCACTTAAGTACTTTAGACATAAAAATCTCTTTGTCTCATAGGAAAGGGAAATAATGGAAAAAATTTTCTGCGCTTCAAAATGAATGAGTGAGAATGAGTGATAGATGACAATTTATATTCATTGAATTAAAAATATTTACAAGGTCTCTATGACATGTTTAGCTTCTCTACTTCAACTAGTTTTTCTTTCATTCAACTTCCTTCTTTTTAGGATCATTTCAATATCTTCCTTCATGTTCAAATGAGATTATCTGACATTATCTTAGTATTGATTATGATTTGTGAGAAATAACATATGCATATTTCTGGAACATATCTCTCGTAATTTTTTTCCCATTTTTCCTTTTTTGAAAATGTTTGACTGAGAGATTATTCAATAGTAGAAAAGTCAACTGACTTATTGTTCTCACTCTTTATTATTAAGTCTTTTTTAATTGTTCTTTCCTCTCTTTTCATTTGCAGATCATTTATGTTTATAGAAATCAAACAGTATTAATATATTCAGTCACGTACAGATAACCCAATGTTAATATTTTTGATATGTTCCCCAATATCTTCTGTAAAAGATTGCTAGCTTTGTGATATACTAATAGTTTTGTTTGTAGTAGAAAAGTTTTCCTTAATGAGAAGTTCTTTCAAAAATTGTATAATTATTTGTTTATGACTTGCCAATTAAGGAATTTATTTTTCAGTAACCGTGAGTGGTAAGTGGAACAGAATTTCTCTTCTTTTGGAGGTCTTGACAAGTAATATTTTTTATATATTCAAATGTGTAAATGACTTGTATCAATTATAAAATATAATAATTTTATTTAAATGTTTATTATTTTGATGGGCTTCACTGATTTGATCATCCACTAGAAAATTTCTCTCCATTCAAATCCCATTTAATACAAAATATTTTTGTTGTGTTTATTACTTGACGAATGGTTTGAATCTGTATACAAACTCTGGTTCTGTTTTTATTGACATATTTGTCCATTATTTATAAGGCAATATAAAGTACTTAAGTGCCAACAGAGATGTATAGGCCTAACATAAAGAAGACAAACAAATATAACAATTGCTCATAACTTAAGTTTTGCTTAGGCAAGCAAATCATATATTTGGTGTTTTTGCATTTTGGAACCAACACCCTTACATGACAGGGTTTGCAAGAAAGGGTGTCCTGCTGTTGTTTGGCATTTTATTCTCTTTTATATTATATGTGTTTTCTTTATCTTAATTTGTTGATCCTTTCTTTTTTGTAGCTCTATTTGTGTGTGTGTTGCTATGACTGTAAGGAATGGGTGTGCTTCCTAAATATTGTCCCATCTGTTGTATTGTCCTAGATCAAGAAACTGAAATAACTTATACATGCTTCTAACATGTCTCACTTCTGCACTGATGCAAACTGCAGGGTATGGTAAAATGTGCACAAAATAATAAAGTGGCGCTTTAAGTTGAGGGGCTGTTCATAATACTTAGTCACTATAATTATTAATAACAAATTAATTTTGCTCTTACTTCAAATCATTTGTACATATTTTTTATATTTTCATATTCTTTTCTGCATCAATATATTTTGAAAACAACAGAACTCTATGGAAAGCTTTGCTCCTTATACTCATTGTTTTCATTTATGATTTAAAAATAGAAGTAATTCTAAGAGTTTGATTATGTGTTTGCTGTATTAATATCTGCATAAGTAATTTTGCGTTGCTATTTTTGTAATATTTGTAGCATGTGACCAATCAAAAGCTTTTTTTGATGTTATTTTATTATTCAAATATACCTTAGCTATTTAACCATTATACTATTATCATCAATCTTTCATCTAATTAAGATAAATAATTCATTAAAAGTTCTTTCATTAATATGAATGATATTATCAATCAGAATCAAGCAAAAGTAATTTATTTTTAAGGTTTATTGTAGATTGTTTTTAAATCTTATTATTAGTCTAGTAAGTGTTCTGTTTTTTTTTCCTCAATTGCTTCTGATGAAGCACATGTCTACCAAAAGCAAGTGGACTGATTCGGAAAACGTTATTTTTTCTTTCCTTTTTTTTCTTTTCTGTTTCCTTTTCCTCCTAGAAGGAAGAGCACTATGCCGAAATATGATTCACCATATGCAAAAAAACCTATGATGAAGAAGTATCCCGCCACAGGGCCTAACCGTAATCCTGAAGAAGCTGCAATGGAAAGTGTGAACAAGATTCTAACATTTGGCAACATGCCGTCCTATAGGTAAGGACATAAAGTGACCAATAAATGCACCACAGGCCTGGGCAAACTTAAATAAAGGATTTTTAAACATTGTTTTTGTATGCACAGGAAAGTGTGAAATTGAGGTAGGAGCGAAGTTGTATTTATAACAATTTCAGATTTAATTTTCATTCATTACCAATAAGCAAATTCAAGTTTGCATCTCATAATGTGTTGGACTTAAATTCAAGAACAAAACTATTTAAGAATTTTATGGTGTTAAAACTTTTACATTCACTTCTTTGTGATTTTTATTTAATAATGACAAGAAAGCACTCAAGATTTTACATGACAGGAGAAGATAAGATTCTCTACATGTCTATTTATATGAATACTTCCATAATAGACCATAAGCCAGCTACCAAAGAAACTAAAGAACAATGCTAACATCTTATAGACAACATTCACAATGAGGATTAAAGGTTTTATTAATTCAAGAATACTTCCTAAAATTTTACCCCCATATTACATTTGTAAGGTTAAAAATATTTATTAAAAGCATTTTATTGATAGAAAACTATCTTCAAAACCACAATTAGCAACCATGAATAAATCCTCTTTTATCTTCCTCCATCCATCTTATTAAAAAAAGAAATTTAATATGAGCCCTGGTCCCAATAAATCTTGAAAAAATGAATGTATGTTTCTCCCTTTACTTGAATGAAAGTGAGAATGAAAGTTGGTGAGTGAGAGCTTCTTAACAAATAATTTGCTGTTGATAATTTCATTGTATGTTTAGTTTTGAAGGTCTATCTTTTTGTGATTTTAATTATATTTTGTGACTACCTTTCTGGCAGTTACTCTTAGAAATTATGGCACTTTGAATAAAGTGTGTAAATTTAATTATGTTAATTGTTTATTTAGAATGTTTTGATAATAAATAGATTTAGTAAGTTATGTGAAATTAATTGCTCCAATCAATATACTTCAACTCATTCAAAAAGTACAGGATTTATATAAGTATAAATTTTCTTTCACGGTATAATTTTTCTTTCTTAACTTTATCTTTTTCTTCTTGTTCTTCTTCACTTAAACTTCTTTCCTCATTTCTTTTAAGTGGTAAGTTTTGGTTAGATGGGATTATTGGATGTACTGATTTTTTGGAAAAAGAAAAAAAGTTCCATCAATGTTTACATTTTAAAACACTGGGGCACCTTTGATTCAATTAAATCTTGCATAATTTTCTCCATAAGTATATTAAAAATTCTGGTGTATCTAAATACTTTTATTATTTATATACACATTTCAAACAGATGCAATAAAGGATTGTTCTAAGAATGTGGCTACATTTTGATATCTCTGTTGTTACTGTATAAAAAACCCTCTCATTAGGAAATTCTAGAGAATTCATATTTGATTAAATTTACCAGCAGAACTTTACTTTGAAAACATACAATAATCAATTTCCTTGCTAGGTCAGCTAAGCTCTATCTTTCAGTTATGAAAATAAAGGGGGGAAAATAAGGAATTGCTTTAGACTAATATTATCTATATATGCAAACTATCTTGTCTCAAAATTAATATTTTGCTTTGTAAAATAATTTTATAAAACTTTTAATTTATTTTAATTAAAGCTGTTGCAAATATAGATAACCATTGGTTGTGTTTAATTTCTTTACAGAATGTAAATTATTCAGAATATTGGAAACATTTCAATTAATATTTCAGGCACATTATGTATTATATTTCATTAATTAATAATAATATTTCATTTCCTTATGTCATGAAAATTATCATATAAGTATTTTAAACAAAAGAGATCCACACATTGAAATTTTAAAAAAGTAAATTTGTAAGTTGTAAACTTTTAATTTCTGAATGTTTTAATTATTATATCCAGTAATATTTATTGGTGTGTCTCCAATAACTTATATTTGTAGTAGTATCTGCAGCCCACTCCATATGCTTGGCTTGTACCTTTTTTAATTTTATATCTGCATTTGCAGACAACGAAACATGTTTATTTTAGCTCTATTATTCATTAGAAAATATATGTTAATATTTGAACAGATTTAACTAAATCTTTCTTTTTTACTTAATAACCTTAACATATATCTCTTATATTAATCAACTCATAAGCATACAAAAAAAGCTATATTAGCCTGGATTATTGGTTGACGGATATTTGTTTTGTTTTGTCAGTCGCGCAGATTCCCAGCGTGTGCTGTTCCGCCCGATGAACCATATGACAACTGGAATCGCCTCACGCTTACAGCAGTTAGTCAATTCATCCACTGTTTTGCTCGCTTCAATGTTTACTCATTGCAACTCTACTTTTCTTTGTAAAATAATTTATTTGATAAATATTCTAATTATTTCATAAGTATAGTTAACACCATGAACTCCCATTTTCTTTTATGATTGTGATTTACATCATACCAGTAGGATGTTAAGCTTTATTAGATTTTCTGTTCTGTCAAAGAATATTTGACATAATGAAGTTTTATAGAGGCTTTATTATAAATGTCTTCTATTTTTTATTCTTTACATGAAGTTTTATAAATAGAAAAAATATTTTTTCTCTTGGTTTGTGGTGCTAGCTATGAAAAATCTGGTTGTATTTACTTATTGAGTAGTTGTCTGATTGCACGTTTCTTTTAAATGTACTTTTTGTAATTTTTATTATGTTTATTTTTCATTTTGATATGAATATTGGCATTTGTATTATTTTTGTTGCCTTAATTTTTTTAAATTCTAATGCACTTTTAGTGATAATAAATGAGATATAGTATAGCAGCCTGTTATCGTGGCAATCACTCGGTTATTATTAATTATTTCCTCTTCATCCTTGCCTCTATGATCAAAGATTATATTTGTCTTTTTTGTTTTTCATAAGTTGATACTTATCTTTATTTCTTAGATTCTCAAATTAACTCACTGATTTCTCTTTCAGTATGCATAATAGGTTAGAAAAATTACACAATATCTTGAATTTAGAAAATTTAGAAAATATTACAAATATAAATTAATTAGAACCCAGATGTATATTTCTTGGCTGTTTGGATGTCACTACTTTGTGGTGTTGAACACTGATATTTCAGTCATCTTTGTGTGGCCTTGTTTCTAAGCTTGTTAAGGGCAAAGCAACTGAAATGCTACAAAAATGTCACATTGTCTCAATCCCCAAAGTTCATCATGGTATGGCAGTACTCAGATAGCCAAGAAATATCTCACTCATTAGAAGCCTTTGCTTACAAAAAGATACATGGACCTACTCTGTGTCATGGCTCAAAGTAATATAAATTTGTGTATTTAACATTTATTTTATTATTCATTATGTTTGTTACAAATGGGTTCTTGTTTTGTCTACCAATAGTTGTAGCAAATATTGTAAGACCATAGTTAACCAATGTTAATCATTTACTTAGTATTTTTAGTTAAGTTATATTAACAAATATAGTGGTACTCATTGATTCAAAATTCCAGGATAAAGTAATTGTTCTTATTGATATCTGTAATTGTATTTGCCCTGGATTATAATTTTTTCTATTAATTTCATTTACATTTTTGCATCTAATTAGAGCTATAACTCTTTTCCAAATTGTGTATTAAAGTGAGATATTTTCAGACATTATTATTTGGAGGAGCCTGTCTGTAATGATTCAAGCTTTAGTCAAATAAAATTTCTGTGTATTTATTTTGAAGTTAATTTTTATTTAAAAAAGCTCTTAAGTCATTTATTATCAAAACACAGAAAAGTTTTCCTTGAAAATGGATATAGTTTTGAAAAAATATTGCAATAAACTGTAAATACTTCTCTATCATTTATTTATCTTTAAAATTTGATCAACTGTATTTATTTTTGACTTATCATTATCAAAAAGTTTATTTTCATTTCAAAGAAACGAATGGTTGTGGCCACATTTATCAAGTGTACAGTTCTACAAAACTAAAATAAATCTATGAGAATTTGATTGAACATGCAAGCATTGGTGGATGCATAACTTACTTGACACTGAGTAATTATAATTGATACAATTTGTTACAAATTTTAAGCCTATTTTTTACATGTTTATTTCTGTTTTAGTATATAGAAAATTTATTTGTCTCTAGTCCTTTTACATACTATTTACTTTAGATATAGAATTTTTTGTCTATAAATTAGTTAAAATCTTTGTTTTTTGTTGTGTGTGCTCCTGTGGATTTTATTGTGCTCACAGGGAACAGAAGATTCAACAAATGAAGCGTATGGGATCAGGTAGTGAAGAAGATGCTACTCACTCAGGTAAATCATGGTTGTGAAATATTCTTTTTCAAAGATATGGGTGCATACAATTTATAAATGATAAATAAAATACAAATAATTTAAAATCTACAAATTTATTATTCCCTGAAGGATCTTCATATATTTTGTAGTTAAATAAGATAATTTTTGTAGGTGATGAAACAGTGTCTTTCATTGATTTACCCCCCAATAATCTTTCAAAATTACCTGAAAAGGGAATTCTCAAAAAACCAGGACCATATGGAACTGTTATGGGTGATGTATGCAAAGAAAAATGGTCTGAGGATTCACAGTCTGACAACCAAGAAATTATGTCACAGTCAGACAATAATTTGGGCCCTGATATGATGGTTGGAGGGGGAGGAGCTATTTCAGAGGTGGAGAGAACTTTAAAGAGCTTGAATGGCTATCATGAGGATATTCTAGAGGCGTTGCGTAATGCTGCTACTCATCGAGGGACAGGAACTCCCTCTGGAAGCAGTAGTCTTCTCAGTGAAGAGATTATACGAAAATCTCTAGGTAAGGTCAGAAATTTGCATTGGCAATAATATTACTTACACTATACTTCATTTATAAGACATAAGGTTTCTGCAAACAGTTCAATAGTTTTTTCAAGCAGCCCTTGATATTTTACTTCTTGCAGTGGTACTTTCTATAAATGGATCTATTATCCTTAACAATCAATTTTTTTAAATTTCAGAGTATGTAGGGAAGTACAAATCTCTTTAATCAGTCAAAGACAGTTGCTTGACATTTATAGAATAAAGGCTCTCTTTATCTACTGAAAAATAAATTTATCTTTCGTCTTCTTTTTTGACCACATAGGATCACTTTAGTCAGTCCATTATATGGTCTTCTTTGAAGGCTCTGTTCAGGCCTTGCAATCCTCCCAATACTTTTTCATATGAACTGATCTTTCACTAGAAAGCTAGAGTATTTTCAATATTGTATTGAGACATATTTCCTAGACTTCCTACATTTGAATTGGCTTAGCAATTCAGCTTCCAAAGTTTCAAAGTTTGTTTTATTGGAAGGGATGAAGTGCTTAACATTTTTGTTGCATCATCTAATTTATTTGTTTATTTTTGGGAATGTTTTGTGTCCATTAATCTATCATTTCTTGGTACAGTTTTTTGAAATAAATATATGCTTCATAATAATTGCTTTCATCCTTTTTTCAATTGTCATTAAGATATTATCAATATTTAAAAACTTATTTGGGTAGTTAGCTAATGTCTTG
The DNA here is from genome assembly GCA_002313205.1 of Laupala kohalensis. Taxonomy (NCBI): domain Eukaryota; kingdom Metazoa; phylum Arthropoda; class Insecta; order Orthoptera; family Trigonidiidae; genus Laupala; species Laupala kohalensis. The sequence continues at coordinate 2,108,021 of NNCF01127530.1, read as the reverse complement.
TTTGCCAACAATACTGATGGCTTAAAAAAATAATTATATTCTATTATTTTCAAAAAATAGTATTTATTAACAAATTTTGAAATCTTTACAAATTTTAGAAGTGTTTAAGATTTAATTACAGTATTAAAGTGTGTTGAGGAAGGATCCAGAATCTGAACAATGCCATTAATGATTTTGATAGGTATTACCATGTTTGTAAACCCGGGAAATTCTCTGGAAAATGTTAAAATTTGATTTGAACTTATGATTCCTGCAGTTTTTGAGCAAATAGCTCATAATATTTATTAATGTCTTTTTATGGTTCTCTGTTTTCCATTATTAATAATATCTCAAAAAAAAATTGTTGATTTGTTTTAAAGAATCAAACTCTTATCTCACATTACTTCATATTTTTCTTTCTTTGTTATAGCCGAATGCAGTGGTGGCAGTGGCAGTGTCGGTAGCGGTGGGGGTGGCGGGGGGAGTGCAGGAGCGTATGGTGACTATAAGCGCTCAGGTAGCCAAGAAAAAATATGTGATGGTGGCCCTCAAACCCATACAGTTATGGTGGAAGGAGGTCATCACGTTCCGCACCACTCCCACCACACACACCACCCGGCTCAGCCACAGCCTCCCGATGAGGATGAGGACGATGAAGTGCCTCCATCTTGCGGACCCATACGGATTAGGAACTTGGAAGACCTTATACGTCAACTGGAGCATCATTCTGCTCGCCATATGAGTCCCAGTGGGTCAGAGGATATTCGAATGTCTGAGACAGAAGCTGATCGTCATTATCGTCTTGAGTCAGCTACATGCAGTGAACCTCAAGCGTGAGTAATTTTAATTGATCTTCTATGAACTAGGAAAAAATCATTATGGTTAGTTATAATGTAAGAAAAAAATTGTATTAGCCTTAAAATGTCAGAAAATTCTTCACATAATGTGAGAAAAATGATAGTTTTATCACTGAGATTTTATTCTATTTTAAAAAGAACTTCAAACAAATGTCAGATTTAATGAGATATTATGTAGTTATACTTATGTGTTACAGTGATGCATTAAAGCTAAATTAGAGCTGGCACACTTATATTGCAGTATCTACTGTAAAAGCATGAAATCATTCACAACCTTTGCAGCTTTACACTGAGAATGTTTTCAAATATTTAGAGGTGTTGTATTTTATTCAGCATTAGCTATAACTTTTTCATATATATTTCAAATCACTTATCATCAGGCTGCCCTTTAAAATAACAATATCTACTTTTCCAGTTTTCTTTTCCTTTTTTTACCTTTTTGTTGCCTTTGTTACATAGAAAAGGCACAATGTGCAACAGTGTTTCTAGTGCACAATGCAATATAAGTGCAACTTATTAGCTTGATTTAAATTTTTATTTATTACTCAGCTATATTATAAAATGCATTTATTAAGCATGACTTGGCGTAAACAAATATTTATATGAGAAATTATGTATGCCCTTTCACTATATCTTAAGAGTTAGATACAAAGAAAGATCTGAGACCAGTTTCATGTTTTGAGAGCTATGCATTTTAATTGTGCTTTCAATGGCTAGGAGTGATTCATACAGAAGGTAAGATATTCTTACAATAGCACACCCTCATACCTTTCTTCACCTTCTTTATGTTGGATGCCAGTACAATTAGCCGTACCTTGTCCATATACAAGATTGTAGAAGAACCATTTCCTTCAATGTTCAGTAACACTATGAAGATCAAACCTTTTGGCAGTATGAAATATTATTAAATGCAGTTTCATTTCCTTTTGTCAATAGTATTTTAATTCCAAATGATTTATTCAGGTTTTTGTATTTTTTACTTCATACTCTTAAAAACTCATGTTTCTGTGAAATATTTCTACTGAAATTACGGAAATCATCATGCATGGGCCTTTTACTGGGAATTTTCTAGCACCATGTAGTTTTGAACAATTTTCCAATTTGCTGTAGTTCTTTCTAGAAATATGCATTGAATAAACTGAATGTATAATTTCAGGGGTGTATATGGATTATTTTTAATGGACTGAGACAATGCTCATTCACGTTATGCATTACAATGTGTGTATACATTTATATGTGGATTATACATGTAGTAATGTAAAATACAAAAGATTCGAATTAACTTCATTACATTTATTATCTACATAAAACAATATTGATGTGAAGTTATTATACTTTGATTAATTTGTTCAGTCAAAATTATTGTGAGGGAGGATGGAGTCTGTTCAGCTCATTCCCGTCATATGCCCCTGAATTGTTTTTATAAAGATAGCCTACATCTAATAAATAGAGTTTATATACCTAACCTGTTATTCTCTTAATTATCTGAAGACAGGGAAGTAAATTAAAACATTAACATTTGGTGTTTTAGTTCCATTCACAACTTTGATGTATTTAATGTACTTGTTGCCATGTTTTGAAATTGCATGTTATTATTTTTATTATATTCTCCACTCTCATAATAAAATTCAATTCTTCTTAAAGTCTCTTAAGTTTCAAATGACTTGTAAATATTTGCTAAATTACGCCTCATATAGTCATTAAATTTTGTAAATAAAATCAGCCGTAAATTTTTCTAATTTATCAATTTATTATTTTCTATAAAATAAAAATAATAAAATTTTAACAAATATGAGATTAAAAATAGATTTAATTAGATGCAATCTATTAAAAATCATGCAGAAGCAAGAGAAATGACCAAAAAATTTTGATGTTATATATAGCCTTATAAAAAGGAATGATTGAGCAGAATACAATTTTATGCTTAATTAATATATTATGTTTCAGTATATTTTCATTTTTAATTGCAATTATTTCTTAAACTAATAAATTTACTTAATAAAATATTCTTCTTCTTCATTGATGTTGCTCTTTTCAAGAGCATTGGGCATCCGTGAAAGCTTTCCACCGGACATGATTTACTGCCAACTTCTTCACTTCCTTCGATGTTTTTCCAAGGTCTCCTGCTTCCTTCAGAATATTCCTTCTCCATGTTCCCAATGGTCTTCCTCTCCTACGCTTCCCCTGTGGATTCCATTCCAGAGCTTCTTTTTCTATGGAATTATTCTGTTTCGTGAGAGTATGGCCGATCCATCTCCATTTCCTTCTTTTGATTTGTTTATCAATTGGGTCCTCACCAGCAAGTTCCCAAAGACCCTCGTTTCTTATTGTCTGGGGCCAATGGATGTTGAAAATCTTTCTGAAACCTCTATTAACAAAAGTTTGTAGTTTCATTCTGATGTCATTGTTTATGGCCCAGGNCAATGGATGTTGAAAATCTTTCTGAAACCTCTATTAACAAAAGTTTGTAGTTTCATTCTGATGTCATTGTTTATGGCCCAGGTTTCTGCTCCATACAAAAGAACCAGAATAACTAGATGTTTAAAAAGTTTTAGTTTAGTTTTCCTTCAGATGTATCTATTTCTCCATACTGCATACAACTGGACAGATACTGCATTCACTTTTCCAATTCTAGATGTTACATCTTCCAATGTTCACCCTTGTTTGTTTATTTTGCTTCTGAGATAGGTGAAAGAGTTCACATTTTCAATGCGTTGACTATGTACTATCAATGGGCAGTGAGATCTTGCATGAATACACATATCCTTTGTTTTAGCTATATTCATTTTAAACCCAGCTCTCTCCAAGATTTGACATGGCTTTGAAAACTTTTCTTGCTTGTCTGAATGCCGATGTGAGAGCAGACAGATATCGTCCGCGTATTCTAGGTCTTCGATGGTTTCCATCATTTTCCACCTAATCCCTCACTTCTTCTCAGCTGTTACCTATCTCATTATGTTATCTAGGACCAGAATAAACAGTAACAGTGACAGAATGCATTCCTGTTATACTCCATTTCTTACTCTGATGAGTGTGGATAGTTTCCCATCGTGTAAAACTTGACATGAATACTCATCATTCATGGCCTTTATATCACACATGGAATGATTGAGCAGAATACAATTTTATGCTTAATTAATATATTATGTTTCAGTATATTTTCTTTTTTTATAGCAATTATTTCTTAAACTAATAAATTTACTTTTCTTTAATAAAATATTAAAGATTGGTCTTGATTTTTTGTGAATGGTACTTCTAAATATGTTGTAAATTTACAGTGATTGATTAACCCAGTTCTTACTAGTTTTGCTTAGTGTGAAACTATAATTATATTTATTTACCTTTGTTTTCATAATTCTAGTGTATCAAGCAAGATAGTGAATGCTATCATTTGTGTTAGGGAATTATTTTCACAATTACAAAATTATAAATACCCTTGTTAACGAATAGTTTACATGGAAAAAATAAATGACTAAATCAATTTTTATATGATATAGTTGAAGTATTCGCAGAGAGAATTCATATCATGCAGAATGAAGAAAGGTTTTTTATTTTCAAGGTTCTTTGTTTAAAAACACACAAATAACAGATGTTTTGTGAGCTGGCATTAAAAAATTAATATATTTAAAATACTATACATTGAAAATAATCCCTAGGCTTCTTTAAAATTAGAAATTCAAGTATACATTTAAATAATTGGCTAATAAACAATAGTTTCTTTTATTAAGTTGGTTGAAACTCCAGATAATATCTTAAAATATGGGCTTCAGAAGCCAGAGTCGGTATTTGCAAAAACAAACAAATCTTGAGTTATAATCATAGTTTGTGCAATGTGACTGTTGGAACCATAATGGGGTAGCCAATATACTTGAACTTTAATTACCAACAATAGTATATTCTAGAGAGTTAAGTGTATACCGAATATTATTACTGTCACATCTGATTATTTAGTTATTTATTGAAGAGAGAGATATCTTAGTTTTGTGAGTTTATTAGAACTATGAGTTTTCTAAATGAGGGTGCTGAAAGCTATATGCACATTGTTATAAATTCATTCAGGGATGGCTCAGACTTCTCAACAAAATTTAATAGACTTATAAGTTATGTATAATATAATCACAATAATAGGTTTATTGACCAGAAAATATTTACAAGTTACAAAAGTTAGAAAGGTTTACCCACAGAAGTAACAACAAATTACCTGTTTGTGGGACTGGCCCATATAAACTACAAAAAAATAAAAATTTAATCTAAAAATGAAAAGAAAACAGTGCCATAAACAAAACTAAAATGTAATACATAATTATCTGTGTTATAGATTGTTATAAGAAAAATTATTTTTGACATTATAAGCACTTTTTTATGACAAAATTAAGCTGGAGAAGTTTATCATTTGAAATCTACAAGCAACTCAACATTTTCATCCATCCAAATTTTCAATTAGTTTTTTTAAATGATGAATTTAAGGTCAATAGCATTTTGATGTTAATATCCAACTTACTGAATATTTTTAATGCAACTACTTTTGAGCTTTCAAGTGACATTGTTTTTTGTTTTTGTTTTTGACATCTGGAAAAAGTAGCTTATGTTCATAATTATTTGTCCTAATGCCTTGTCCAACTCAGAAGACTTTATAACTCCTGTTATGTAAATGACAACTTGGATAAAACTCATCAATTTTAATTTCTTTTTATAAACTTCTTCTTACCCAAGGTTGTACTTGTGCTGGTGCAAATGTTGATTCCAGTTGAAGTTACTTATCATTCTATCAATTTATATATTTTTTTTATTTTTATTGTATGTTGAAGATAACCCACAGTAATAACTATCATTAGAACAAATTATGAAATACTAGTTTTCCTCAAACAAACACTACAGTAAACATTTTAGTGAGATAGGGTCCAACTCAATGGTTAAAAATGACAACTGTTTTCTTGATTTCTTCATTGAAGTTTTTAATTTACAAATTCAAAGAAAGCTTTTACACACTGGTATTCAGAAGATCTTATCTTATGGTAAAATGAGAACTGTGACCGAGTCCTTATCAGTTGGAATTGTAGTGATATCCATAGTGCATGAGGTAGTGTAGCACCAAGTATTTTTCTCTCAGGAAATTGATTTGGGAAAATAAAGCTATGGTTAGAATTCTTGTTATTTTTAGACATTTGTCTGCATGTTCAGGCTGTAATCTAAAAAATGTATAGTACACTGTGGCTACACAAAATATAATATACACTCATTGCTTTTAACTTTACAATTGTAGGATTCACACACCACACAAACTTGAGGCTGATGAATACCTTACAGAGCACTGAATGAGTTGTCAAGGTGCTCCTCTTAGTTGATGACATGTACATTACAGATATTTAAGAAATTTGCATTTGATGTTTCTTGTTGTCCTGTTCCCATCCTGCTTGTGCAATTATTAGTTGCTTTCAGCTGATTTGTGAACTGCATAAACAAAGCAACAAAAAAATATGTTCCTAAAACAATTGCCGATTTCTCTTCTTTTCTTCTGAAAATTTTTGATAGTATTAGCTAACTTTTTACATAATAATAAGAACTCAAAATCTTCCACATTATTGCACTGCTCAAATCTTTTCCTTGATATAACTTTTTCACACTTGGAAAAAAAACAACCAAAATTTGATGGGTGGTTGGTAAAAGTATAAGGGTCATGAAGCTTTAATGATGCATCTAATTCTATATAAAGTCTGTTTCTTCTACTAACAGGCTGATAGAGGTGATGTAATCATGTTTATTCTTCAATTATGGTAATCTCTTAATGATACCTGTAAGAAAGTGTTTCAAGGTTTGGTTTTTAATACTTTGTGGATTTTTTTCTGTTTCATATAAGGAAGTTTTATTCATTTATAATTAATTCTTACTTCTTCCATTTTGACTAATAATATAATATAATTTTTGAGTGTGGATAAAAGGGCACTTAATGTATTGGAACACTATTACTATGCACTTACATAAATTTTTTCTTTGAATATCCTTCAAACCCAACATATACCCACCAGTTCTCAGTATAAAAAATTATTTCCTGTTTTTTTTAATTCAAACTAAATAAAACTTTTAAAAAATGCTTAATAACCTTTTTCCCTCCTCATTAATGACACATTACTTTAGATAAATTTTCTTTTGGCAAGATTTAAAAAACCTTAAATAGTAATTTTATCCAAATATGTTGATTTCACCAAAAAGATTCTAATGCCAGAAGCTTGATTAACTTTATGTCTTGCAGGAAACGCAAATTCTACCTGTGAAATGCAACCTAGCACGTTGTGATCATAGACTGAGGTAATAAGACAATCATTAACAAGGAGTATTGAATAGTTTATATAATTCTACTATTTTGTTTAAATATTATTTCTTATATTAATTTTTGTACTTTTTCATTTCATATTTGATATTCTACATGTTGCATGACTCCACGATACAGTTTTAATTTTAGAGGCATTATTTAATATAATTTTTGCTATCAGATTTTAAAGTTGAATATATTTACAATTATAAGTACTATTCTTTTGTAGCTTTGATCAGTGCTCTTTTCATACAAAACTTCCTTAATTAATATTTGCAGTATAATTCAGTGTGTTTTAGTTTCATAACTATTCTTTTGTATAGTAACATTACATTTTTGGTGTTTTAAAAGCCTTTGTTTCATTTCAGTACTTACCATTTTAGGGAATTCTTGTGTTCTGTTTTTATTGAAAAAATTTTTTTTTTCTGTTTTCCCCATAGTTCAGTGAATGGGTTGCATTGTATTCTTTTAAGTGAAACTTTATTAATTGTTATACATACTGAGTTCTTTGATCTGATGAAGGAATTTTATATCTCAAATGGTATGTTAGACACATGATATGTGACTTTGTTATGAAAACTTTTTGTATTTTCACAATCTTTTTCATTTACTTTTGATTTTCTTTCATTTTGTCAAAGAAATTGAAATTTAAAAACCTCATAAAAATGTTTTATCACTTGAAGTAATTATAGGCTACTTGAGATAACTCATGCATTAATATCATTAATATAATACTTCAGGTAATTAAATTATTGATGATGATAATAATAATAATAATAATAATAATATGTGTAATATGTAACAGACATGAAAGTTAAAAGAGTTTTGAGAGAATAATAGGAGAATTGATGGGTCCTTTACATTTCCATTCATCCCCTCCTCATCTTGCCACTTCTCTCATAAATCCACTTTCTTTTCTGTTTTCTTGCATGCATTAGTGTTTAGAGCATGGTCTATGTACAGTTAAATCTAACCAATTTATTCTCTGAAAAAGAAGTGAGAAAAATGTTTCATCAAGAACTAAACTATGGAGGAAACTAAACAATTTTGTAGTTTTGAGGATTTATGAAAATCATTTGGAATGTTATTATGTTATTTTTCTTATATACAAATATTTTCTATTTTATTAGGTACGAAGAACTTATAGACCTTATTACATTACCTATTTATAAACGTAATGCCTTGTAATATCCAGAGTAATATCTATTGTTTTCTTCAGGTAAAAAAGGATTTACAGTTCTTCACTCTGCTTAGAGTTTCCAAATAATTCATAGTAAGCGTTTGATGGAAATCTATCTTTGAAAAAATGTTATTTTTTTAAACTATTGGACTTGGAAAATTAAACAGTTTAAATATATATTTTTCCAGTTTCAATATATGCAAGATATTATTTGATGTGTAATAATTTGTCTGTATTTGAAATAAATAAAAATTCATTTCAAGAACTAACTGAAAGTACTCTGTATTTTCAGACAATAAAACTTACAATAAAATGATGTTCAGTCTAATGTAATACTATTTATTGAAATTTTCCTGCTTTTATGAGCGAATAAAAAAAGAGAGTAATTTATAAAAAATATATAAATGATTTCTTGTTGTATTGTTAAAACTTTATATTTTACTTAGTTTTCTTTCAAAATTTCAATACAATAAAATAATTTTGAAAATTAATTGAAAAGCTTGAGTGACTTAACATAGTGATAAGTGCAACTATTTTAATATTAAAATTCTTCTTTGATTTTACATTTTACTTTTACAACTGCTTCATAAACTTTATGTTTGATGCAATTTTTTGCCAAGGTTCTTTCCAAAAAAACATTCTCAAAATAACTATCAAAAATGTCTTCTAGAACTCTAATTAAATGTCTGTATAATTTAATGAAGAATGTAAGTAGAGGATTAAGGAAAAATATTTCAGTGATTATTATTACTTTGATTAAAGAAAGAAGTTTTGATTTACTTAAGTTTATCACAGCTTAGCTTGAGAAGGTGCATGTGTGTCATTATCTGCTTTTTGGAAATACTTTATCGTACTTCCAAATTTTATTTCCCTCTCAAATTGTACCACTATACCAAACTTTTTCATAAAAATTTCAATCTTAATTTAAGGCCTAATTTGATACTATTATAATATGTTTTCATGCAGACGCTGTCGAAGTCGAGATGAAGAACCGAGATTTGTTTATGGGCGATACCGACATCCTACTACAACACGACATCCACCAACATACCATCAACATCATGTTCAAGAGGAAGAAGGCATTTATGAAACAGCTGATCATGATCGAAGTGGTGACCATCTTGTTGGTGATACGCCAGACAGTGAAAGGTGAGCACCTAATCAATAATAATTAGATATAATTTGTTGCAGAAACAAACACATTTAACTTTAACTTAGAAGAGGTCACTATTAATAAAATATGGAATGGAGCTTGCACAATCTCACTGATATTTTGTGTGTTTAAATATTATTTTCATGTAAAAAATCATATAATTATTTGAATTATGATTTTAGAATACATATTATAATCCTCAAATTTCTATTAAGTTAACTTTCAATTTATTTCCTATGAGGCCGATACCACATATACATGATCCTATTAAGTTAAAAAGTGGTTGAGATATTATTTTTACCTATAATTGAATGAAGTATATACTATTCATATTTTCTTTAATAAAAAGAGATATACAGTGATAATATTTAAGATATTTTTTTCTGATAAAGAAGAAATGTAAAGAACCATTACTAAACTTCCTAATGTGCATAAAATATCATTTAAAATCATTAGTCATTACATCCTTCATACATATTGTTTCAGTTGAAAATCAGAATTTTGTCATGCTTGTTTTCATTTCTTCTTGATATGTGGAATTATATGTACCACCTATATGTGTTTTTGTCTTGTCTGTTAATATGTATTTTTATGTTGTCAGGATTTGAATGTACATATGTCTTGATGTAAATTTGTGTATCTGTCTTTTCTTTCCTTGTTTTAATGTTTGTTCTCCTTTTTAGTTTTGGACAACTGAATAAATTTAAATTGAGTCTCTTAAAATATATTTTCAGGAATGGAATTGATTTGTTTCCATAAATTTTTATTTGATTTACTATGTTTGATAGATGTAACATCATGGAGATGTTAACAGCCATAACCAGTGGAGATCAAAACATTTTTATGTATACTTTTCAAATTAAAAATCTAAAAGTAATAAATCAAACTGTATTTCTTGATTATTATTATTTTGTTTTACATTCATCTTTTTTATATCATAAATGTTTGTATATTTTAATTTGGTTTGACTCCGTTGAGAAATGCATATCATCACCTATTCTTATTTGTTTTTCTAATATTCAGTCATTCCTTTTCTTATGATTTTCTGGATGAGAACATCTGAAACCACCAGTTAATTTATCCAAATAAAGTTAACATAGATGAAGTTAGAAAAATCATTTAGAATGTTTTATTGGAAATTAATTGAATCCATTAATTGAAAATAATTAACTATAATTTTTCTCTATCTACTTCACACTTCAAGCATACAGTTTTCAACTATCAGAAATATTCATTGCTGCCCCAACTTCAGGTTAGAAACAGCTACATTAAAATTACTTCTTCCTCTTGAGTTTTATTGAAATGTATACAGTACATTTTTCATCTACTTGAGTAGTCTGAATCTGATTGACTCTGAGTTGCTGGTAACTTCCAAATTACCTTAATTTGAGCAATATATTTCAATGTTTTTTGATAGCAATATGTTATTATACAAAAAAGTATTTTAAATAAGTAAGTAACTAAAAAAATACATTAGACATCATAGCTTTAAATTTTTACAAAAAGTGAGACATCATTTTAATTTTACATTGAATGGTGTCCTAAAAAAGTTTAAAAAATTATAGGCTTAATCATTTTATGAATGTTATTGAGTACACATTTTCTCTTAAATACTAAAAAAAAACATAATTTACAATTGTACTTTCTCCATCAAATGCGTGTGAAAAAATAATAAGTTGGTGTTCTGTTATTTCTGTCTACCTTCTGCAAAGTATGTTTGTTTCTTCATTAGTTTTTATGTATGACTGTGCATTAGTATATTTTTGTTGTAAGACCTATGTTATTTCAATGTTATGCATGTTGCATTTATAGCTGATAATTAATGCTTGACAAATGATAAAATGACATTTCGTATGTTATGGTTATAGTGTTTTATATCTTGTGTTAACTAATACATTACTTACGTAAATATAGAAAAATTTAGCTAATCAGATCAAGCAGGTTTACTATGTTTTTCTGGCTAACAAATCATTGGTCGAACAAGCTGACATTTACAAACAGTAGGAGAAAAGAATTTTACATATATCTGAATACACACTCTAGTTATTGGTATAGTAAAGTTTTGGTAAGATAACAGCTCCCAGAGACACAAACCAGTGGCATAGCCAAAGATGGTTAGGTCAGAGTAGAGGCTATGTTAGAATATTTAATAAAACAATTTGAATTTTATGCTCACGGACTTAGGTGAATATGCATAAAAATATTTGGATATCATTAAAAGAAAATTTATTTTCATTTCAGTGGTGGAGGGTTGATCCCATTTCCCACCCCACCCTAGGTGCACCTTGCTAAGTAGCAAACCGATTTCTCTATTTACAGGAAGTGAAGTCTTCTCTTGTGAGATCTTCTCACATTTAATTGTGATTCTAAGGGAAAGACATTGACCGACTTTCTATTACCTTACTTAAGGTTCTAACAAAAGGTGAAATTTTGACATGAGCTCAAGAGAGGTATGAAAATGAAACTGGATCATAAATAAAATACTAACTTCTTTCTCATTCAAATGAAGTTTCTAAGCTTAATACTATCATAGAATTGACAGCTCTGATGTATATTTAGTTTGACACATTCGCTTCCAGCTACACTGAAGATTTATAATTTTAATTAAGTTTCTCTCTCTGCTAATTACTTCTGTCTCTTCTGAATGAATATTTCTGTATAAAAAGAAATTACTTATTCTGTTTTAAAGAAAACTAGCTGAATACCCATGGCTTTACTCATGTGAATTTTGTAATATGTCAACAACTTCATTCTTTCTCACTTCCCTATTGATATACCGTGAGAATCCATTAATTTCTGGTTTGATAGTATTGGTCTGTACCCGCAAACCTGATTTTCACTGATATAATTAAGATAAAGTTATGTTTTTTTGGAAAACACCTATTGAGAGATATTCTAGAATTAATTCAAGAATAAACAGATATGAAACATTATAGTTGATTATCCAGTAATGCCTGAGTTTCTTTAATATGGAAAAATAAAATGTGGCTATGTTGTAAAATCAAGGAAAAAATCTCACTAGGTTTTTAAATGGAGTCAGCGTGACTCAGTGGGTAGAGCACTGAGTTGATAGTTGCAAGGCTGGGGTTCAATCCCCAGTGATGGGGATTTTTCATCACACATCAATATCCAGACTAATTTCCAGGTCTACTCAGTCTGTTGTAAAATGAGTACCAGGATCTATCCTAGGGTCAAACTGGTTGGAGCGAGATGCTGACCACATCTTCTCCTTCTAGTACCAAGGTCAAGTAATTGCAGAGCTCTACCCTCAACAAACCCCTTGGGCACCTTCGGGGCCTGTTCAGGGATAGTTTTTAGTTTTTTAAATCATACCTACAGTATTCTAATTTTATGAATTAAAATAACACAAATTTTATACAGGACTTGATTCTAATTTTGAGTTCCATCTCCAGGGCCAGGATAAATAAATTCTTGAGTAGAAGCACCCTTGATCAAGCAAAAAAAAGTTGCCTGTGAGAGAAACAAATCACCTGACATCATTTAGACTAGTGCACCACTTCACCCTTAGGAGAGTTAGGGGTATTTAACCCCCTACAGGTGCATCATGTCACTGTTCAATTGAACGGCCTCAAAATGCAAAAAATTCAGATATATGTTCATCTAACCTCTACCTCTGTGAATGTCATGCACCTCATATGGTCTGAGTGGTTAAATAAACCATAGAAAGAATGTTTATTCAAAAACCCTGTAAACCGTAGCAGATGATTTTTTGAAAAGCTTACAGAAAAATATATTGAGTGTCGAAGATTTGAAGATTCATTTCGTGTCATCTCTATTAGATTATGGTTTCAATCCTATTATTGATCTTTTTACGTTATTTTTACGTCCCACCCTTCTTACCTCCAGGTATCCCCTTATATGATCTGAACTTGAACTTAACCATATAATTAAACATCTCGCCAACCCTGAAAACTTTAAATCCAATGCAATTTTTTAAAAAATTAGTTTTCAATTATTTTAATGGGTAAATCAATTTTCACCCCTCTCCCAAGGATTGCTAGGGATGTCTGAATTTAGACTTAACCAATATCAGGATGTCACTATCAACTTAGAAATGGTTAAAACTGTGAACTTTCCTCCCATATCTGTCATATTTAATAATTTGTACATGGCATCCCCTTCCCTAAGGGTGCTAGGGGTGTTTATGGGCTGATTGTGTACTTTGGTGTCTTGGGGAATGTAACTACTTATTTCTGGGGCCCTGAAAACGATGATCTCAACTCATATATTAGTCATTTATTACTTTTTACATTTCATTCCCTTCTTATCCCCTATCCAAAGGAAATGTATTCCCTCATAGGCGGTGTTCGCAGTTTAAGGGGCATTGAGATTGTGACACTTCTCTTCTGCATCATGATCTATTCAGCAACAATACTGGTTGTGTTTGATTATTCTTATCTGTCCCCCATTCCCACCCCTACCCAAGAGATGCTAGTGGTATATTATCTCCAATATGGACTATCAACTTACAAAACATCAAGAGCATCCTTATCCATTTCAACAACACCAAACCTATGCTTTCCATTTTAATCTCAGAATTTTTCATTATGTACAATTCACCCATTCCCACCCCCTTCCTAGGGGCGCTGGGATATCTTACCCTCACAGTGCTCATTGTCAGATAGTGAGTCAGTCAGTGTGTATCAAGTTAGGTCGAAATTGCTCCAGGCCAAATTTCAAGATTGTAGGTTTTATAGTTTCTGAGATTTCATTACTAGTCAGTCAGTCAGTCAGTCAGTCAGTCAGTCAGTCAGTCAGTCAGTCAGTCAGTCAGTCAGTCAGTCAGTCAGTCAGACAGTGGTATTTTGCATTCATATTTACAGATTTTTTAAAAATTGGTTAAGAATGGTAGCAACAAACTACATAGAAGCTACAGCTTTTTAAACCATTGTATGCTTATCAATTTCTAAACATTTTATCAAAAAAATCGTTTAATGCAATTTTTTTAATGTATTTTTCTTGTCATTTGATTGTAGTTCAGCACCTGGATAATATCAAAAATCACCTCCAATCCTATTCAACGATACTTATTTTCTTCTTCTTCCTAATACACACCTATTTTGTGGTTCTGTTAAAAAAAAGAGCATAATGTTTTCTTATTTTTGGTTTTACCTTATTTCAGTTGGGAACAAAATAGTATACTTTCCTTGACTAATGTTTGGTGACAAAATATTCCATTTCTAAAGGGAATATCCCAGGACTGTTTCAACTATTTTTCTGATACCTGAGAAATTGCTCATTGGAAATAGATTTGTTGTAAAAAAAAATTCAAAAAATTTAAGCCTTTTGTTTTAAATTTCAAGTCTATTTGACCTCAGAGCTTAATATGTAACTTGGATTTATTTATTTTTAACTCCATCATTCCACCATTCAACAGAACTTATCTTCTTAAACCATAATTAGGACCAAAACATGGATATCTTTCAGGAAGCACTCCAAACTCTCTGCAGGAGGGTTGAATATTTTTAGTTCCAAATTTCGTATCATATTTTTAGTTTAATAGCAAACTTACAAAATATTATTAAAGAAAAATGGTATTATTTTATTTTATTATATGAATAGATGCAATAAAACAAAAGTATGCAAATGTTTGTTTACAATGTTGCTAATATATAAAAACCTCCCTTTTTTGGGTGGAGAGTGGGGAGTGCCTTGGTCAGCTTTTACCAGGAGCATCCTCTTACACTAGAGCACTGTAGGCATTATTCCTTGTGTATACTGACAGTGCGTTAGCTTACACCACTGTGACCATATATAGTGAGGGAACAGGTCTCATGTTTACAAAATAAATAGACTCACATCAATTTAGTTATTAGTTCCCGCACACACGTATTAACACATTGGCGCATGTTAAATCAAATATGTATGAAAATATTTTCAGAATGAAAAAAAAAAGCCTGAAAGCTAAAAGGTTACATTTCTTTTGTGTCTAGCATCCATGAAAATGATTATTTTAACTATTGAATCCCAATACTCTGGAAAATGTATTAACTACAAGTATAAGAAAATTAGTATTGCTGTGATAACATAATTATATAACCAATATTAGTTATGGTAAAAGCGCACCACCCAAAATTAATATTGGTTATTTTGAAAATGATCAAAAGTAGATGTGACAGAAACATATCTGCCTAAGCTAGTTTTGGTCATTGTTCTCATACATTGGTGGATTCGGGTTGTATATATATATACTTTTAACCAGGACTGAAATTTTATGTTTTCATATTATGCCTAAGGGTATTAAAGAATTTGACAAGATTGAAAAGTAGAAGACCTGCAACATAATCACAACAACACTACAGGTCAATGCTAGCTACTTCTGACCTCACTTATACAGACACTTTCTGCAGATTCAATGGATAAATGGTGTCAGAATAATTAAAGAAAGGATAGAGAGATGACAGGATAAGCATAAAGTGATGTTTTGGAATGAAAAGAGAGGAAGATTGATTCGTGTAACTGACCTAGAAAGGAGAGGAGTGTGTTAATGGATCAAGCGAAGAAATGTTACAGGAAGGGCAATGGGAAATTTTGCAAGATTCCAATGGGAGGGAGATTATAGCGAAAGGTTTGCTGACCTCTAATTAAACTTTTTTTGCTACACCTTGAGGACCTCTGTGCACTCTCCTTCATGCTAAGCAAATATAGTTGTTAGATTTGAGTGGAACTTGCAATAATCCTTGGTCTCATTTGTCAAGCATTTTGTGCTTCATTGTTTTACTGTTTGTTTCTTAATACCTCAGTTGTCCTCTTTTGGTGTCGGAATATATTGTTGTCGAGTATGTCGTTTCCAGCACTCTCGAAGATCATCCACAATAGATGTTTGTTGAAAACTTATAGCTGAGCACGAACTCACCATAATGGATCATCATATGGCTGTTAGCATGGCAAATAAGTCATTTCCATAGCATCCCTGACTAATCACAAGGCTGCATGCTACGATGTAAAACAACCCCCTGTTGTTGTTTGTTTATCATTATTATTTTCTAGTGATGAATTTATTCAAGCTCAACAACAGCTAGTCCGGTCGGCGAGTGAGGAGGCCCTCCCTGTCACCGCCAAACTGGGCTCTTCCTACGAACGCGGCTTGAACGTGTCCGCGAGTCACCATGCGCGCCACCACTCCACCCACCACCACCATCACCACCATCACCATCACCGGTCGAGCCCCCGCCAGCCGGCCGGCACCGCCGCCGACAAGGGTTCGAGCTCAGGCCTGGCGGGCACTGCTGCCGCAGGGGCCGGCGCGGCGGCGGTGGCAGCGGCGGTGGCAGCGGCAGTGGGCGGCGCCGTGAAACGTGAATACTACCCTTCGCCCCCGCCTTCGGAAAGCGACGACGACTCCTCGACGGGGTCGGTGCGCGACGGGCCGAGTCCGCCGACGGCTGGCGTCGCGGGCGGGGCGGCGGGCACCGGTGCAGGCGGCGGGAGCGGCGCGCGACCCCGACGTTCGCTCAGCGAGGACTCAGCGGAGGAAGAAGACAACGACTCGTCTCGGGAGACCGCAGCTTCGTCGTCTGTCTCAGGCACAGAACAGACAGCGCTTCTGCGACCGAAACGTTACCCAGAATACAAGCACTGATCGCGCGCGGCGGCAAGTGTAGCGGCGATTCTTCCCCAAAACCTTCGGTATCTCCCAAGAACGTCCCTCCCTCGGCAGTTCGATGCTACTTAGGGCCTTCCTTCAGGTATCTCGCACTTCGGAACAGTGTAATTGATCACAATGTGTTTAAAGACCTTTTACTCGTTGGCACAATGAAATAATGACGAACGTTTTGCTCTCCTAATCTGTCGAATACATATATTATCACTTGTTTATTTGAAAGTGATGATGGTAGTTCTACCATAATGCATTGATCATGTGACTGTTCTATAAGGAAAGACGAAGAATTTTTAAACATCATGTTCATTCCACCTATTTTATCATCGCCATACAATTGTTATATATTCATAAGATAGTCTGAAATACTGTTTTCGTGCAGCATTATTGTCTTGCACCAGATAAAGAAGAAATTTATTAAGTCAACTATTATAAAAGTGAGATGGAAGTTCAGGGATGGCTGCTATCCATAGTATAGATACAATTTTAAATTTAATAAAAACCATATTATTGGATGAGACAAATTATGCAAAACTTTGTTGCCATTTCATAAAACTTTATTTGAGTACTGTTTACATTTTGATATTTAACAAAAGAATCAGATCATTGACAAAGAAGAAACCACAATACTATGGGATTTGTGGGGCATCTCTTTAGGTGTTAGACCCAGTAGCTTGCAAGGCAATTGAAAAAAAATTGCATTCTTGAATTGCCTCTTCACAAATTGGCAATCTTGTGTGCTGAAGAATATGAAAACTTTTATAATGTTAATAAAAATACAGTCACTGGGTTTTAGCATTGTTTCTCGAAGAATATACTCATGTAAAGTAATATATGATACTATATGTTGATCCTATATAATTAAAACCTTTCAATTAGTTACATAAAAATTAACAATTTTTTTATTGAAAATATATATTGATTAAAAATATATTTTTGACCTAATTTTTCTCTATCAAAAAGAGAATTATTTTGAAATTGTAAAATTCAATATTACATTACTTACAATGATAGAGGATACTTGTTAAAAAATAAGGAAAGAGAACACAAATTACTTTTATTATAGAATATTGCCAGAGACATATACAAGTGTTATTCAAATTAGAATTATGGAAGTGATATAAATTAACTGATGTACACAAAAATTAAAGAAAACACAATTTTGTTTACATGATAACTGTTGATGATAATTATTGGAGATGTTGGCATAGTGAATGAGAATAAGAACTACACAGACTCACCTTAGAAATTCCCCTATCCTCTTACTTTAATTATCTTCTTACATAAGTGAAATACTGATCAATCCAAGGAAAGAAAATGAAGTGATGAAGAAACAGAAGAACAGTGATGTGTAATAAATGGAGAACTAGAAGATAAGGAAGTAAAAGTGGAAAAAGTATGATCCTACTTTGGTGTATTGGATGTGTGAATATGAAGTGGTTAACTAACAATAATTGTCTTAACATATTTATGTAGTCTTCAAGAAAGCTGACATTTAGATTTTTTCTGTTCTGAAAAATGCAAAAAATATTTCACCATAAAATCAGAAATGTTGTATTCAAATTTGATTAATTTTATGTTATACATGATGTTTGTCATACAATTATTTAATACTTGCACTCTTCAGCACATCATCAACAAAAATGAAAATTATCTCTTCACAGCAATCACGCCACAGAAACTTTATTCATCTTTTCATCAAACACTGAATGAACATTCTCTTTAAACTTCTCTGTCTTCTATGAAATACCCTGAAAATGTTTTCCCAAAACACATGCCCTTCAAACCCCATTGTCTGTTAATAAGTTCAATTAATATGTATACCTACGTGAAAGTATATTATAAAAACACTCATCAAACATTTTGGTGTGATCCAAAATTAGAGAAATGATAGTGTTTTCATTCTTTTTTTTCTGCTGAGGCCTAAAGATACTACTGAACTGACAAGAGGACAGAGCAAAGATTGTGCCAACTTGTTTGTTTCTTATATAATTTTTTTATTAAAAAATAAATAAAATGATTTAATTATGAACAGATTGGCATCTTATGCATGCCAAAAACTATTAAACATAAATACTGTTATCAGATTGTTTGTTGATCAACATCTGATGTTCCCAGAATTGGGTGTTTATATTCAAGATGGTTGATTATAAAATGAAAAATGTGGACTTCATACACTTGCTCAGTTAGTGTATACAATTGTAGAAGTTGTGTATGTTTTGTATGTGTGTATAATTGAGAAAATTATGAACAATGTGTATCAGAAGGCAATTAATTTAAAAATTGATAAAATTAAAAAAACAAACTAAATTCAAACGTAATAGACTCAACATTAAGGATACATTCTTTTCTTGTGAATTACAATACTTATTATTATAAAAATTGATCAGTGGTTTTTAGGTAGTTATACCTTACATGAGTTTAGTAGAAAGAGAGAAGGAAAGAAAGTATAGGTTTCTTTGCATTAGAAAAATAAACATTTAAAAAATAAAGGTGAAGACTATTGTGAGATGCAAAATACTCAGTCTCTTTTAGTGAATAAAAGGAGCAGATATTGTGATATCTGCTTTCAAGATCAGAGCTTTGAACTTCTTTATCAACTACAGTGGGCTTATGGTACTAGTGGTGTGTCTTGGAAAAAATTGGTGAGTTTTTATGATAATAACATTTTTAGCATTAATAATACCATTACATTAAATAAATAAAATATGTTTTTTAATTAAATAATGAGAGTAATCAACCTTAAGCAGTAAATAATTTCTTGTTCAACAAATCACAGTGTCATGCCCAAATTGAGAAGTATCTGTAAATCTGTACAATTTCTTTGTCATTTATTATGCCTTCTACCTCCTCAATTTATCTGTAGATCTTGTTGTTTACATAATATTCTCTAGCTGTTTTCTTTTTTGTTTATTCGAATGTCATTGTGCCAAAATCAATTAGATAAAAGAAAAAATATGTGTATCAATAAGAGCAGTTTCAGTGAATTGGTTCAAATTACCTTCATTGTTTTTGCCTTTAAATGATGTTGTTTGGTTGAAATATTTGCTCAGTACTTGCATGTATGTGTATAAGGATTTTAAATATCACAATGAAGTGGCTCTTTAAATAAATATTAAATGGTACTGGCATTAAGAAAAGTTTATTCGTAGGTTAAGTTAATTTCTGATAATAATTGTATTTATCTCGTTTAAAAGTATTTCTGTTAAACAATTATAATTTGAACAGTTTTATCAATGATGCTATTTCTACATATTGCCTAGTTTTTATTTTGTTATTTCAATTTACTTTGATTTACTGCAAGTCTTTTTTTTTATCCAAACTTCATAAGAGGTTTTTATTCATTATTTTAATTGAAAGATTATTTGTTTGATTTTTTCTAAATTTTAAATAACTTTTAACCATAATACTTCATTCTTCCACTGTTTCTTCAATTAATTCTTCTTTCAATTCTTTTAAATTTTGTTTCTTCTTTAAGCAAATTTATCAACACTATTCTTGAGAACATTGGTAATGGAAAGGGAACTTAATCATTTCCAAGGGGTTAATAAAGACTTCTCCCTTTTATGTGAGGAACTCTTTCTCTTACCTTACCAACAAAACACACATTACTAGTGCTGAAACAATTTTGGGTAGATGGTGTCACAACTTTGTGCCATGAAAATTTGTGTTTTATGACCCATCAAAAAAGTGCATCTTAAAATGGCAAACAGTAACTTTGAGGACACCATTAGCGGTAATTCTTATTATGCTACTTGACTGCTCCTGAACAATGATAGAGACAAAATGTCATGATGACAGTGTCAATATATAAGTGTGCATAGTGAATTATGAACATGTGAACAATGCTCAAATAATACATCTCCACTGTGTTAAATTGATTTGATGATTGATTGAATGGTAATAAGTGCATGTACTTGTATTTATGTTAATGAATATTTCTGCATTATTTCATTGTGTGAGAATATGCTTCATTTGAGCATCATTCATGGAACTATTTATTAATGTTATAAAAGAGTTCATAGTTACAAATCATTAACCTCCAAACATTGGCTGATTTTCAAACAATTGAATCTAACAAAATAAAAATGTTTTATTCAGGACTCTGAAATGACAAATTGTTTTTCATAGGGTTTAATATTGATTAATTAAACATTTTTAGTTCTGAATACATTCAAAATATTTTTGTTCTTGTATGTGATGTACACTTCCAAATGAGAGAAAATTATTTTAACAAATTGCTATGTTTGGGTAATGAATTACACAAGAGGCATTAAGAGCT
The DNA here is from genome assembly GCA_002313205.1 of Laupala kohalensis. Classification (NCBI taxonomy): domain Eukaryota; kingdom Metazoa; phylum Arthropoda; class Insecta; order Orthoptera; family Trigonidiidae; genus Laupala; species Laupala kohalensis. The sequence goes on along the minus strand of NNCF01127530.1, from coordinate 2,086,639 downwards.
ACAAATTACAATGTATTTTCTCGTAAAAACAAAAGAGGAAGCAATAATGAAGAATATATTAAGTCACATGTAGAAAAATCTAACAATTATGATCACTGCAGTTTCTGAAAACATCTCTTTAGTTAGTTTGGTTTTTTGTATAAATTTTATGTTACTAAATAGTCCAATATTTCTGGTGCTGTACAAATCTCTTGTGATTAACACATGTAGATGTTCCAGTTATGCTGTGATGCAGTGTAGTATTGATGCCAACACGTGGAAAGCCAAGGGTTTCAAATTCAGTAAACGTAGGAATCAGAGAAAATAAGTTGAAAGGAAAAAAATTCTTCATTATACCCCTTGTCTAAGTGAAATGATAAAATGATATTATAGTTTATATTTGAATGAGAATATGAGACAAGTTAACTCCAATTAAAATATTTTAGTTCTTGTATAATTATTTTCTGTCTTGAGTAAAAAATTTGTATATGAAAATGTTGAAAAACATTGTAAATAAAAGTATTATTCAATCTTTTATAAATTTCTAAGTATTTTTAAAATGAAGTGAAAGCTGTGTTATAACTTTGTATCATTAATTAAAACATTTAAGATGTTACCGCAGAATTTTACGAACATCAGACACATCAATAGAATGTTAATACTTCATATTTTGAAAGGTATGTTATAACAAGCTTCTACTTCAATTAAACATCTATTATCTACTAAAAATTTTCTCTCTTATTTCACCAGCAGGATCATTTTTCCAGGATCAGATTTATTTTTCACCAGAAAAGTTCCAGTTTGATGAATCCTTGAGTTTTTTTTATTTAATAAAGAGTTGTACCTGAAGTCACTTTGCTTCTAAAATTACACAATTAACGCAATTGGAAAATAATATATATTTTAGATTGGGGAATATATGATAAACTATTCTAATACATATTAGTTATTTATCTTTTAATAAAAATATTTAAAAACTGTTATCCCTACTTGAGTTGAACTGTTTATTTCTTGAAGCCAATCAATAATTTTGGAGCTTGACAAAATGTATTTACTATCTTGCGCTTCCTTAGACGAAGTCCATGTTAATTTGACTTCCGTTACAAATCAAATTACGTATATCGTGAGGTTAGAACTGATCTTTCCGAACAGCGAAATTATCGGTTCCTCGACTCGGAAGATCATATGAAACAATCTAATTTTCAAGGGTTTCAATATAAATCAAAAGTAGATCCATTATCCTGTTAGGGAAGTCATATTCGTTCTTCATGATAGCAATTGACGTGGTAGACCTTGATTTGTATTTTATTTCTTAACAGTAATTAAGGTTTTTGAGATTTTATTTCATGTCGCTCGATTTTCAGTAGAACGGTATTTTCTGGGACCGGTCCTTTACGTAACGCATTCAACGCGGGTGACACTGCTATGGGGCAATCCACCCAATGGCACGCGTTCCGCCACCTCTGCCACCTGCAAGGGCAAGGGGCTCACAAGTTGGCGGGAGACCTGAGTCGCTCAGTGCTTCCGAAGACACCATCCTGCCAACCTTTAGTGCGTCGCGTTTGGTTCTATACAGTTCTTGCATGCTTGGATGAACTTACCCTAGGATAAATTCGGACCATGACGAGTGACGACCAAGAAGCAGTGCCACTATTAGAGGGTGCACCCCCACATACGCGGCCCAAGAAACCTTCCTATCATTCATTTTCATGCGTAAGTACTGGACTATTATTATTTTATGACAAAATTTTAATTACACTGACACCTTAAGTGCAATGTTTGATTTGTATTACATAATTACTATAAGGCAGGTCTCATAATTCTGATTGATTAGAATATTTTTTAGTATTTAATTTGTTTCGAGTTTTATTACCACGTTATTAAATAATGGCAATCTCAATTAATATTTCATTCGTGAATTGTCACATCAATGGCTAACTTCCTTCTTGAAAGGTAGGCATCAGCAAGTAGAAATTTCCCATGTTGAAAATAAAGTATGTCAATATTACCTTTCATAAACAAAGCCACTGACGGAGTTCCTCAAAGTTCAATTTTAGGCCCAATTCTCTTTTTATTGTACGTAAATCATGTCATCCACCACGCCCGATTGCAAAATGATTCTCTTTGCTGATGTCACAAATCTACTATGTAAACATGTCAATGCGCAAAATGCTCCATCTAACCTCTCGTCTCGGTTTCATTCAAATTGTCTCATCGTTAATACTAATAAAACAGTATCCATGTCATTTCACAATAGTGTAACGAAATCTCTTCCTCCTACACTAAACGGAACCCAAATAAAATCAGTCAAGATAACAAAATTATTAGGTCTTCATATTCAGGAAAACCTCAAAAGGAATTGACATATAGATAATTTGAACTCCAAACTAAGCAAAATATGCTATGCATTCCGAATTTTAGCCAACATTGTTAGTCAACACATTTCTCGCCGCATGTATTTCGCAAATGTATATTCTCATTTACGGTACGGCATTATCTTCTGGGGCCAATCCACTCAGAGCATTCAAACTTTTAGAATTCAAAAAAGAATAATTCGGATTGTATGTAAATCTCACCTCCGAAATTCATGTAAACCTCTATCTAGCGAATTAAATATTCTCCCTCTCCCTTGCATGTACATTTATGAAGTAGTCGTGTTTGTTAAGACAACTATTAAAATCCCACCCCTGCTTGAGAAGAAATAGTCTAGTTCACGAACACAACACTCGTAATAATTCATCGTCCTGGCGTGTCAACCCTTTGCCAAAGACCAATATCATTCAGGAATAATTTTATATAATTCCCTTCCCAAAAATATAAAAGATATAAATAAATGGAATCTCTTTAAATCCGCAGTTAAAATCTTTCTAATGTACTATTGTTTCAAAAATGTGTGAAAGAATTTACACATTTTAATAAGAGAAGTTAATGAGAGTTCCAATTTCCTAATAAATATTGTTTTCCACACGACTTCGGATGATGTAAGTGATGTTAATATCTCTTATACTTTATCACGCCATTGTTATTGTACTCTAGATAACCCCATCCCGGCCCGGATTTCTTCCGGGTAGTGGCGGATTTACCTTGGGCGGGAATGTCATTAATACTTTTGCTTGATTAATCTCGAATTTTTACAGCACTAATATCTACAATTTATTTTGAATAATAAATGGATAGGTATTTATGAAATAATTTCTTTTGTAAATATTAAATCCGCCACTGCTCATGGACCTTTTATCGGAATTGATGGGATGGTCCCTTGCTTCTCTCCGGAGAGTAACTTAGTTTATTGCCCCCCACGTGGTCATATGCAGTTTGCAACTGCTTTTTTGACAAAGTTGCTGAAATTTGGCTATCAAACATTACAAAACTCGATTTTAAAACCAAACGCATTTTAAAATTAATAATATTTAATTATTTTATAAGAACTTTCACAAATCACTATTGTTCTGCCTATGTAAGTTAAGTACTCCACATAACTCTGAGATGAAAGGGTAAGACGCTAGTTCCGAGTTACGTAACAAGGATGCGGCCTCCGACCGTTACGTAAGTAGTCTTCCCACAAAGCGCATAAGTAAGATTCGTGAGTTCATTATACTTAAACAAGTAATAAAGAGTATTTACATTCATTCCTGGGTGCGAATTACCACATGTCTATTATTATTGTTGTTTAATATAATGCGTTTCAGAACATTGAAAAAATTACTATTTGGAATTAATTGCCTTTCAATTTATTTTGGAAATTGTCAAATGCTCCACTAAAGAAAGACACGAACAGAATTATTCATAAAGGATAATTTATTGATAAGTTAATTCGGTATTGTTAAAGAGAAAGGATTAAGTGTATTTCTGAACTGGAAACAATACAAATATTATATTTAAAATAGTTATATTATTTCAAAATATATGTTCTTCACAAAGTACGCATCATATATATTTATTTACAACCGTGAAGATGAATATATTATCGAACTGTAGGAATCAATGATTTTCAACAATTTTTTTTTGCTCCTACCGTATGGTCTCGACTTTAATTACACACAGGTACAGTGTCGTAGCCAGAAATTTCTTTCAGAGGACAGCCAAGTTTCTCTTCAAAAATGTATGTTAACTTGAAAATTATTTGTCTTTATCAAATTTTAAAATTATTTAATAATATATCCATGCTTTTGAAATGTTAAATTGTTAAATTAAAATATTTAATACAAATTAAATACTTCCCTCGAGAAAATTTTTATAACTTGAAATGGAAGGGCTCGAGCTCCTGACGCCTGGATATGTGCCTGTTTGGACAGATTTTTGCATAGTTTCGTTGGATAATGGAGATTTCTTATCTTCGTCTGATACGGTAAGTGTCGCCCAGAACTTTTATACATTTGATAATGAAAGAATGACTACTGTAACCAAGAAATATTTTCAGGTCCTTTAAAATCAACATTTTTTTATTTAAAATGTTTCTACTTTGAAATTCGTCTACGCTTAGTAATCATTCATTAGAGAACATTATTTATGTAGTCAGAGAGCACATTCGAGTAAATATTTCAATTAAAATTAGAAGTTAGAAGAAATTACTGTGGCAAGTGTGGGTTCTCGAACACGAGCGTAGGTGAGCTTACAGTTGTTTCTTTCAATAAAATCATGAGTCGAAGTTCCTGTAAAAGATTGTATCTTCATTCGATACGTCTGAGGCAAGATTCAGTTTTTGCCATTCTATGTTTGAAAACCTGTCTTGAGAGAGGCGACTTAAAGGGGCAATGACCGTAGAATGGCGTTCTAATCTGCAGTATCACATAAGAGATGAAATAATTTTATCACACTTAAATTGCAAGTCTGGGGAGTATCTTCAGCGAATGTAGTTACATACTTCAATTAATTATTTATTTTAATTTTTGATTTAATTAATGTGATTTGGGATTAATTACTTAAGATATGTAGTCTATATTATGATGTAGTGAACTATTTAATTAAATAATAATAAATTTATTGTCAAAAAAGGAGTTGCAAACTGCGTATGACCACATGGAAGACAAAAAACTACTTAATTCTCCGAAAGCAAGAAAGGGGCCAACTCATAAATCCCGATCAAGGGCTCTAAGGCAGTGGCGGATTTAACATTTCAGCACGCTCCAAAGATAAGAATAAAAGTAGTTAACTACATGTTATAATATCAACAGAGTACAAACAAATTTGTATTTAACAAAAAACAAAAAAGTTATATCACAAGAACATATTATTATCAAACTATAGATAGTTTAATAGAAGTGAATTATTTGGAACGCCAGCTGCATGGAAATCGAACAAGTAATGGATGAAATTATTTGAAATTTCAAAGAACTCTGTTTTCTTGTTGAAATAACCTTTAAGAAAAATATGGTAAATATTGATGAATTACGGTAATAATTGCAGAAAAACAATTAAAATTGGCTGCTAATCAGTAGACGTCACTTGCATGACTGTTGGTAATGAAGCATACTAATGTATCGATTGCGTTATGTGAGGCGGACAATTCATTGAACATGATCTAATCGTAAATGCAAAATTGAAGTCTATGAAAAACATTGTTTTCAAGAACATAACCTAAAAGTGAAATGAACACCAAAGAATTCAGTAGTCTTAACTATGTGTTTTGTTTATTAAGCATTCTGTGTATTTTCCTCCTGTCTGGATTTTAAAATAATTTGTAAGTACGAACATGGTAGCATATAATACTGACAACTGTGTTTTGTGTATATTTGTATGTTTTCTTCGTGCTATTTAACTTCATAATACGAAAGTAGAGAAATATGGAAACTAACAAATGAATTTAGAATATTGCATGAAAACCCTGAGCAACGCCTGGCAAAATGTGCTAAAAACTCCAGACCTGTTGACAGGTGTTTTGATATCTACAATATATCAGTTCTCAGTACCAATTTTTCTTTGAATGTTTGTGTAATTTTTTGTTGTTGTTTTATTTGTGAATTGTCTTAAAATGTTTAATGTCTAGTAATTATTGTGTTAAGTTCCTTTCAAATCCCTAGCAACGCCAGCTGCTAGTATATATTATATAATAGATAATATGTATTAATATTATTTATTAAGTGATAATAATTCACCGAATGATGAAGTTTTTATATTTTTCTTCAAGAATCGTAAGCTCATGTCTTATGACAGTTCTTATCTTTTCTGACTGACGAGTCGGGAAGTTTCTCGGCTCAAATAGGGATCCAAGAGCCAGAACTGAATTTATTAAAAGTTATACCATTCTCTGCGCATCTGCTGCGGTAGAAAAATAATTTTCTTTCGCAGCTCTAATTTGTTAACATGGAAGTGAGAGTGATGCAAATTTTGAAATGTTTTAAAAGGAAAACAAAGGTATACAGAATAAGTTACATAAATAAGTTAAAAATAGATTTAGGTAAATATGAAACTTTTAGTTATGTAAAACGAATTTATATTTTGTATAACAACATTTTATTAAAAATAATTTGTTTCCACATTTTTTTCAATATCAATTATACACATTTCAAAATTCTAGAGACTCGGAATTTTATTACTTTTATTTTCTGTAAGTATTGTACTTTTCTTAACTTACTATAATTCACTTTTAATGATACAATTAGTTACTTTATTTAATAACAATAGATAAATATAATTAGTAATTCGCTCATTAATAACTAATTTACGAAATAATTAGTGACTTACCATTAATTAATTATTTGAACCCTGTTAAATTGACATTTCGATACATTTAACAGTGATACTATTTACTGAGGTTCAGTTGCATTGCTTAATGAGATCAAGTGACATATAAACTTGCGTACTGATGGATGTTATGCCTAAACGCAAATAGCTCCGATAGTAAAACTGAGCACGACCTCCCTCTTGGTACCCGCTACGTCTCGCGTGGATGGTAGAAACCAGTTTGTTTCCAGCGCGGCCTTGCTGCTCTCGCGCAGTCGCCCTGCCGAAAAGCGGAATCCGACGTACGACTCCGGCAGGACACGAGATGTAAAGGATCGGATTGGCTTGACCTTCCTTGTTGACACAGCTCAGTGAAAGAAAACTGATATTCATGTATTAAATACCTTATTCTATTTATGATTTTGGTGTAAGGTATTAGTTCTTGCTCTGGGTTTTGAAGTTACTTTGTCCAAAAAGTTGAATCTTCTTAAAGTTACGTAAGTGCAATACAAGTGGTCATTTCGACAGAAAGGGATCCGGATGTATGTAAATTAGATTATCAAAGTGACAAAGAATCTGAACGAGACAAGATAAAAGTCATGGAAGGGTTTGGCAAAGAGAAGTAAAATGTATTATAGACCCATCTCTATGTAAGTGCATGTGGAATTTGAGGGGAAGAGAGTTCATAGAGACGTACTAACTGGGCTAAAAGAACTAGAGAAAGAAAAGGCGGGTAGGTCTTCCCTGTGTATTTAAATGAAAGAAAGAACTACTGACAACTATCTGTAATATCCGACGATTTGACATTTTTGCAGTCATCCACTTCACACCTCGGCACTGTTAGCATGAGGATCGCGGATATTCTGTTGAAAGTGCTCTCTTTCTCTCTCGAACGAACGAACGAAAAATTATATGTTCAATAGTTTTGTCCGGGAACTAGTTGGTACTTCAAATATTTTCGCATTCCTTTCAATAACATACATAATAATAATGAATGTTGATTAATGGTTTAGCAAAAAAACTTCATATTATATTGACTTTGAACAAGTTGAAAAGTTTTGTATATTATTTACGATAAATTCCCTTTCGTACTTGCGAAGAACTTAAAACGTTAATAAATGACTGTTAGTACGTGAATAAATATAGTAAAGGTTAACTTTAATTTACGTAATAAATTGCCTCTTATAACGCAAATCTTTGATGTGTAATATAAAAAACAAGACTTTTCAAACCCGAGTTCATTGAAAATCGCTATGAGAATCTGAAATTGTGATCTACAGCAAAACCTTGAGATCTCCGATCTTCCTGGCGATATTACAATTGCAGTAGGACTGTCGGTCACTATTATTCTAGAGACTCGGAGTCCCCGGGACAGGCAATCGCTTAGGACTCTGCCTCTATCCTCATTCCTTCCTCTTTCTTCCTCGAGGTAAAATGGGCTTGTCAGAGGTAGTTGTCCACAAGCCCGTCTCCCTTCACAATTTCCCTTTCAGTTTGGATATTTAAAAAACAACTTAAAATTTCTGTATTTATGTAACACAGCATCCTTACCCCCCCTATCGTTATCATGAACTTTGCCATGGACACTGTGCAATGACAAGTAACTACCAGGAGTGTACATCGGAAAATACTTTTTGCATCGACTATTATATTTTAATTTTTAAGCTGAAAATAAATTCCCAAATTATTATAGGGAAAGCGCAAAGAAAAGAGAATTGGGTAGAATCAATAATTCATTAAAAATCCACCTAATAACTGGGCCATATTGTGTCAAGATCTCGACACTTTTTAACTCGAAATATGTGTACTTTACATTAAAAGTGATTTTTTTCGGAACACATGCTGTCTACATTCAATTGACGTATTAAAATAAATAAAACCCATAATTATAAATGATTTTGATGTTTGCATGTTTGAGTATTTTTCGCGAATATCGTGAATACACGGGGTTTGGTCGTCAGCTTTTTTCTATGATATTTGGTGCAGCTAGCTTTTTACGAGATTTCACTACTATTTACTCGCTATTATTGACACTCGCTATTTGAATATTCATGCATTTTTTCAAATCACTTTCATGCAGTTGATGGTCAAAGGTGTATCATTAATTCATTTACACTGAAAACACATTTCTCCTCTCAAATACATAAATAAATAAAATTCAAATCAACAATTGGAAGAATAGTGAACAAAATTAAATTTTTCTCTGTTCCTTTTCCAATCAATATCGGGTAACATGTTTATTTAAAAAAAAAACATTGGGCATTTTATACTCGTTCTCTAATACTCTCCTGGAACTTTTCCACTTGATAAGAGTCTACATTCAGAGGTAGGTATTACCAAGTGATGCATTATATAATACTTACATAATAGACGAGATGCAGCGTCTTTGACAGTTCATTTATTGAAATTTCTCAGCGCTCAGGCGTGTGCAGACTGAGATAAGTAAATGCATTATGGCCACGCATTTAGATACAATTATTGTACGATTTCGGCGCAAAATACTTCATTCGGAAGGTGAGTCCTCTACATTCTCATTTAATTTTTATTATTCATAGTAAACACAGTCATTAGCTAATCAGAATTTTCATTAGGTGAATCAGCTTTAATATTCAAAGAATGAGCTATTTAAGAAATAATTTAATGTAATAAATATGTGATAATAGACATCAATATCAAAGATTCGTGGTCCTTATGATTGGAAGAATTATAACAGTCTCTACGTCCAACAGCTGCAACTCTTCTACAAAATTTGCTATGATATGCATCCTGTAACACTTTCAGATACTATGTAAGTTAATATACATTAATTATTATGCATACTCTATTCTAAATTCTAGTCTTCTTTTTCATAATCCAGGTTCGATGAACAAGACTCCAATTCGGCACTCCTAATCCGAAAATAGTTTGTAATTTCTAGTTTATTCTTGGCTTCTTGTGATAGGTTTTGTTGATCAGAGTCAATAGGAGATTATTCAGTGCATTAAAGTTCTTCCCAAATAACCAAATACTAACTTAACAACTTCGTTTTATGAGAGAGCAACTTTGTGCTTTCGAAAAGTCTGAATTAACAATGCTCTTTAAATAATGAATATCCTTAAACTCTTCGTATAAAAATGAAACAATCTTTGGTCTGTGTTCATTTCTCTGATAAATATACTTTTCAAGATAAAGTAAAAGTTAATCGGATCAGAATGTTCCTAGAAATCTTCAGTTTTCTTAAATACTTTTCAGGCGGACTTACATACTTAAATGAATTATTATATGAGTATTTTTTATTCTTATTCTAGAAAAATTCTGATACAATCAACTTTATCTACCTAAACCATAAATATTAGACAAACTCATTCAAATTATTCTATAACTATTGAAATAATTTCTGTCACGAGAGCCAATAATAATTAATAAAACAAAATGTCCTTTTTTTCCTGAAAGTATGTCTAAAAATGCTTGAGATCAATTTGACGTTATTACTAACGAAGATAATTTGTTTTATCGTCTGAAGGTAATTTGCAGTGGTGTCAGTGCGGGTCCTCGACTGGTTTTCTTGACTCTTTCCTCTTTTCTAGCTTTTCATTCCTCAACAATAGTCACTTATCGTCATTATGTCAATCATCAACATTCGTATCTCCCCATTCACCCGAGTTGCCGACTTTGTTTCCTAAAGCCACTGAGAGAGCGCGAGGGGAGGAAAATTGCGATGGCCGGAATACTGCAGCATTATGCAGTCTTTCCATCAAAATGCCAAACGAATACAAACGGAAATGAAAAATCTTTACAATTAAACAAAGAAGCCATGTTTTGGGACAGAGAGGGGGGTGTCTTAATCTATTAGAAGATACATCATTTCATATGTGTGTAGAAACGTGGTAAAATCTAATTTTCCAGAACTCGAGGAGATCAGAATTTACATTTCTCAACCGACGTGGGCTACAAACAATTATTTAATTAACTGCCAGAGTAGCGGAGAAATCGCCATACATATTTTATTTTCAATTAGATACCGCGAATTTAAAAAAAAAGTGTTAAATTCGCTTATGGTTAGATGTATAATTAACGCCCAGAATTTTGAATGTTATTTATTCTTTCATTTATAATTCCGTTTATAATTTCATTTTGATTTTTTGAGTATCCAGGGGAAAAGGAAAGTACCCCCGCCTTCTCCCCTCTCCTTTGGTTACGTTCATGCCAATGAAGGAAATAGTTCGGACGAAACGAAATCTTGGTTTAAAAACTAGCCAGATTCCATAGGTTACGTTGATGACATCCGAACAATTCTCCAGCCATGTTGATAAAAATGAATTTAAAAAAATCAATGATTTTAAATCATCATTAAACTAACAAGTGTAAGATTGTTCCGTGTTCTTGCTCGGGCGAAAGTGACTGCAAACTTTCTCTTATTCCGGTTTAGCGCTTTTACATAAGATTAACTCTATCTAAGTGTCAATGGCTATTCTGTGTACTGACAGTGACAGTGTTAGTCTATACTTGCGACAGGCCTCTCTAAACCGTCAGTACATAAAATACTTCGTAAAGTTAGGTGAACTTTCCTATTAATCTGTCTCCCAGCGGCAAAACTTAATATTGTAACACGACGTTTTATATGCTCTTTGTAAAAGACACGGGGTTGATATATCGTTAAAATGATTTCATTCTTCCCCTTTTAATTTTATGAACTAATGACCTTGATGTTGGCGAGCACTAAAGTCCCATTAAAAAATCAATGAAACAATTACCACGTATGTACTCAAAAATTGAAAAAAATTTCTATTGTGTTCTTTAAAAGCTAGCGTTCTAGATTGTAGCCCACTAAGAGCCTTGGGCACTGTGAATTAAACATATCTGTAAATTAAAGTTTTGAAAACGCACTATAAATACAGCAGTATACTTGGGAAGAACGTTCACTGAATTGGACTCATCATCTTGCATAGATAAATTAATAACATAAACAACACATGTACACCATAAAACGTAAAGTATGTGGCACAAATATCATTAATAATGTACCTATCGTGTGGATGAAAACACATTTGTTTGAACATTGTGACGTAAATATGCGAATGATATTGCTATTGACGGTTAACGCTGAAATAATCCATGTTGCCATGTACAAAACAAATTCCCATTTTCATTGATATTTTGGAATTCTCTATTTCTTCAATATTAATTTTTTGAAAAACTGTATTTGAATGTGATCTAGGCAATATTCATAATACCATATCAGGAAGACAACGGTCCTATTTTAACAATAAAAATTAGAAAATGAAAAAAAGTGGTAATTCATTGGATTTTCCGTTCTTGGGAATGTTTTACCTTTAATATAACTAAATATTACGAAACTCAAGTCCATAGACATGATACTAGTGCCACAAAGCTGATAAACCACACGTGAGAAAAGAACCGCTTTGTGGTTGTGGTAAGCACAGAATACGAGTGAGCGATCACCACTCGTGGTTTGGTAAAAGGTACAACGAAACAATGTCATTGTGATGGGAGTAGAAAGGTCAACAGGTCTAACAGGGAAGCGCAAGGCTGAAAGTACCGGTTTTGAATAATTGAAAAATAATTATTAAAGTGAGATCCAAGATTTTCTATTTGTAGACCATATAGTGTCAAAATGTAGTTTTTGAATGAATATGAGTAATTTGCAATTTTCAATAGTTTGACTCTAACAGCTTAGTTGAATGAGGCTACGCGACTCGATTGATTAAATAAAAAAATCAAAATATAACCATTTTAATTGTATGCAGAGTTTTTATTAATCAAATAATACCCACTAACATTAATAGGCTCTTTTACAATTAACCCTTAATATGCTACTTGAGGGAATTTTTTTTTCTTGCTTCAACTAATTAACAGAACAAAAATTTCTTCATTTATACTTACAGAGATACAATTTAAGTCTTATTAGTTACATTGTTAAATATTTCGTAACAATAACTCAAAACAATCAACATAAATAAAATGACTAGCTTTCCTAAGTAATGTTTTGGAGTCTTAATCATTGTGAGACTTACTCGAACCAGTCTTATATCAGTCAAAACGAGTTTTTAAATAAATTATCGAAATTTATTATATTTAAATTATATTATAAATTATCTAAATCGTTTAATACTTCTATTTTTAGTTTCTGTTTCAGTTCATTGAGAGTGAATACTANTTCCTAAGTAATGTTTTGGAGTCTTAATCATTGTGAGACTTACTCGAACCAGTCTTATATCAGTCAAAACGAGTTTTTAAATAAATTATCGAAATTTATTATATTTAAATTATATTATAAATTATCTAAATCGTTTAATACTTCTATTTTTAGTTTCTGTTTCAGTTCATTGAGAGTGAATACTAGGGTTTCTGTAAGGAGAGTGAATGCACAGCCCACTATACATTTTAGGGTTTCTGTAAGGTGCACGGACCCTAAGCCCCGCCATATATATTGTATATTTTATGTTAAAATAAAGCCCTTTTGAATTGAATGATTTTAAATATATTAACATTCTTATTCTGAAAATGACTCATCAGAGTAACAATTAGGACACACAAACGTGTTACTTTTTCGTCACCTATGCATTTCAAGTGTACCCAGTCTTTACATGTAACACACTCAATCCATTGTTCATTTGGTTCTGAGTTGGAATACAAATCACAGTGAATGATACAGTGCCATTCCAATTCATCTTCCTTTTCATCACTTTCATTATAATAGTAAATACGCGAACATGTTAAAGTATATGATGCCAGGGCAGCGTCTTGTTGAGCATTAAATGTCAGATAGTTTGTTTTCAACCGCAGGAGTTTGTCGTGTTTTAATTTTATTCACCAACTGTTGTAATGTCGTATAACATATCTCAGTTTCCGTACTACTATTTTCAATTTACGCCAATTTTCAGAACCGTGTCAACAGATCTTTGGAGAAGGTCCTTGGAAGTGGCCCCCCTTTGTGTTCCTCTTTTTTGTTCCTCTTTTGTATCCTCATCATAACAAACAATATTACGTCATTTGGCTATAGTAATCGGTCACATGGACCTGGTTGTGCCGCGACACAACCACCCTCCGGTGAAAGGAACTTTCAACCCTGTTACAAGTGCATACACTTTATATCAAATGAAAAAAATACTGATTTTAATACAAAGTTCGAGTCGTTGGTAAAGAACTATTATTTTAGAGAAAATCCGACATTTATAGTTTTTAAAACCAGACAATAAGCTAATAAGTATAAACGCGAAAATATTCACTCACGTGTCGCGAGATCGGTCGATTTCATGGCATCGTACTGCTCGCGTCGCAACTGCAATTAAAATGGTTGCCGCCAATGTACAAGACTTCTTCTTCAGTTAGATTTAATGGCGTTTCGACTGCTAGAGCCATTGAAGCCCATTTTCAAATGAGTCATTAGTGACTGTTAGACGATTTGCGTCGCATTTTGAAGATGTATCCATCTCAGTTCAGAGATTTTGCCATCGGCACTGCTTACCTCCGGCATTTTCAGTCCAGCGCTCCCCTACTCATCGATCGAATATATGAGTGTCGTAAAATTTAAAATGAACTGATTTCCCATCAATTCTAAAATGTATGTTCTTTCTTCTTCTTCCCTTTCTTTCGTTATTTCGTTGCTTCTTTCTTTTTCCACCTTCCTCCCTTCCTTTCCTTTTCCATCTTCCTTAATTCTTTCCTTTTCCATCTTCCTTAATTCTTTCCTTTTCTTCCTTCCTATCTTAATTTATTTCCCTTCTCCTTTCTTTCCTTCCTTCTTTCTTTTCTTCTTTCCTTCCTTCTTTATTTTCTTCTGACCTTCCTTCTTTTCTTTCTTTCCCACGAGTATAATCATATCTGTCTAAATATTATTGTTATAACAAATATAAACAGCACACACGTTTCTGTGGATTTACTTTTACATAAATTAATACATTATATTCAATAAATTTAGATGTAGTTGACCTTCCAAAAAAAATTATGTTGAATGATGAGGCAAGAGATAGACTTCAGACGTGTTGAAACATAATTCCCAGTGTAGAGAGGCGTATATCAATCTTCATGGTTATGTCTTTCCAGTGGGAGCGAAGACCGCTATATGCATATCAGTATATTCTACAAGTAATGTTTAACTAAAAAGCATTAAATTGATAATTCGTTTCATTCGTGTAGGCGGTTTAGCGGCATGTCAGATTAGATTGCTTCTTTTCTCCCTTAATTTATAGAGTACCATCTAAGAGCGCAAAACCCGAATTCAAAACGAATCTTTATATTTAAAAGAGCCACAGCCCCCTGGCACAACTAACCCCTTGACTGCCTTACTGCGAGCAATGGTTCGTTAATAAATTTTCCCAAAACGATCGAGTCAATGCTTTTAATGTAATATGGCACGATAATATTCGCTCTACCACAGACCATGTTAATGGAGTGAGGGTGGATATTAACATATACTTTCCTTCTTCTAAATACCTGCGTCGGCCTCTGCGCAATTGGAGAAACCTTTCTAGGGTCCTTTTGGATACTCTGCGCAATTGAGGTACTTTCCTACGCAATTGAGTGACCTATATGTGGGTGCTAAAATTTTTCAAAGATAAGAGTGAGCATGGTGCTGAAATAATTGATCATAGTCTCGGCATGTTCCATGCTGGCAAAGAATAAATACCTTAAACATCTACTCTTATCTCCATTGGATATGTAAAGCTTTGAAAACCCCTAAGCAAGAAATGGTACCATTCCAAACCGGCATCAGTCACAACAATGGGAGGCTGCACTATCCTGTGTGACCAACAAATCTACACTGGACGTGAAGTCAAGACGGATAAGTTTGATATCGAGTTAGAGATTCATGAAAGGAAACATGTGTGCTGATTTTGGATCAGAATGTTGTATCAAAAGGAGCACAAAAAATTTTAAAAACAGGAATCTCTCCATTGAAGTGAATAGAATTTGGAGTGTTAAAACAGAAGTAATTCCTATTATCATTAAAGCTTTGGAAATGGTCGCAATTCACAAAATTTAAGTAAAAGCTATTAAAAATTTAAGTAAAAGCTATTAAAGGTAATACCAAGAACAGTGAAGTGGGGAAAACTGCATTACTGTGAACTGCTCAAGGTACGAAAATGAAACGCCTAATCCTGAGGAGATGGTTGCAACCTGGACTGGCTAAAAAATAAAGCTGCTGCTGAACATCGACAGTACCGAAAAAATTATTATTATTATTATTTAAAAACATATATAACGTAACATTGGTATGTTAACAAGAATGGTTTCAACAAACCAAGCAATGTATCTCCGGAGACGTTTTATCTGTAGGTAATGGGGACGGGCACAAAATCCCCAAGGGTCTATCGCAAAGAGTTTCCATCTTTAAATGCTTACCATTTTTATGAGTCATTATACGGAAAAAGAATGTATTGAATCATAATTCAGAATAGTTTTTGTTGGTTTGTTAATAAATAAAACATTCGTTGTGAAAAAAATGAACTCGTCCGTATTAAAAATTCTGATTACGAGGGATCGGAATTTTAGATACAGATCTTTTTTGTAAGGGTAAATTAAAAGTCTTCAGCAAGTTACTACAGTGTAAAATTTTCTCTAGATGAGAAAGGAGGAATTTTTTCAGCTCCTTTTTCCCGTTTTTAGGACCTTTATCCCTTTTTGTCCCAACCGTGTCTATAATCCCCTTTACTCCCCCTTTATTGTTGCTTTACAATAATCTGGTAGAGTACATTTTATCATTTATATGAGATACGACGGGATTCATTCCATTAATACATGGGTTTGAATCAATAACAAATATTTTTATTACTTTTATTAAATGTCTGTTCAACTTGCAGTGAATATGCGAATTGTAAGCTTATGTATATTCCGAAACGCGACTATCTGGTCGCAGCTATTAAGCGATTGGAAGATCAGTGCCTCGAAAATGAGAAACAATGAGATATATTTACTTTTTCTCCTTCTTCTGATGTGTGGTAATTTGATGTACTTTTTTGTAACTCAGTGAATCAGAATAGGAGCAAGATGACTTCTTAAAATAGTTCAGTAAAACAGCACCTCTTTGTTCCTTTTTTACAGTATTCTTGCACCTTTTCCCTTTTTTCATATGAAATTTGCACCCAAAAATCCCAATCCTGCTGATTACCAATGACCGTCCGTTGAAGGAACTCGATTGAGCTGCCATGTGCTTTAATCCGCGGCACGAGTAGCGTTTCGGTTACGAGCTTCCAGGTGCCGCGGGGGAAGTTGCCACCGGAAGACTCGGGTTTCGTTGCACGCAAGGGGTTTCCTCCTTTTCTCTCGCCGATAGATAGCACGCATCGGTTGGGTGGTCAGGCGCCTTCACCGCCGCCCTACTTCCGATTGGTCATGCGATCACGGAAGTTGAGAGGTGTTTGTTTGCTCCCCTCTCTCAGAGATGAAACCATGATTCGACGCAGCAGTTTTCAATATTATTTTTGAGGTTTTCCAAATAATTAAAAAATACTCCACATTAAGAAAAAAATATTACATTTTCTGAAATTAATTTTTGTAAATAATTTCGAAATCTGGTTCTAATTTCAAATCAGACAACTTATATGCATCCATAGATCATTATTTGTTTATGGAGTTCACTGCATAGTAACTCGTACGAATTGCAGTACTAGGTGCAAGCATTACAAATATGTCTGAGGCGGCTATCTTCGGAGAGCGGCATGCTGCACGCAACGGCGTAGCAAGATTTTTGAGCAGAAAGAAGCAAGGTCTTGACCTATTCCAGGGCTGAGTAGATACATCTAATCTCTGAAATAATAGTGCGCTGAAACGTGAAACTAACCCCTAAAAATTCCTAGAACTTGCGGAGTTTACCTAACGCTTCTCAATCAACAAGGACTTCATATGATTTTAATTACGATTTTATTCCGAGATAACTTGCGACGGATTATTTCCGGGAAGCGTCGCCTAAAATGCAATTAGTCTTTTTTAAACAAATATGTATAACGAATTGCATAACCTATGACTTTTCGTTATAATTTATTTGAACAGCGAAGGAAATTCTTATCTAATGATTACAAAAGTAAAGTAACTTATCGTTACTATCGCTTTTCAAAAGGATGTTTATACTATCAGAAGGTGTATCACATGGACGCTATTAAAGTAATGTCATTTATATTAAATAAAAGTTTGTGTTTATTTTTAGTTTTTTTAGTTTTGTGAACATGAGAACAAGTAAGATTAATTATTACGACAAATAAATAAACTAATTCTAATACTAAAAAGTATACAACAAAAAAAACTTTTTAAAAACAAGCTTTTGTTTAAGCCATGTACTCAAACAAATAAGATAAGTTTAGGTAACTATTAAGGTAATGCAATATCTTCATATATATTTCACGTTAGTATGTCCTAATAAACATGAACGAACGTACTACCTTCATCTCTGAAAATTATTTTGTATTTTATGTTGAATTATAAAAGCTTGTCGTACAAAATGTTCATAAAAATAGATACCAATTAATTTCGTAGGACAGTGTTTGGTAGGTACGTAAATACTTTACAATTCACATGACAAGCTTTTTGAATACAAATAGTTCCACATAAAATATTCAATCATTTTCAGTGATAAAGATGGTAAGTACATTTATTTTTCTTAAGATCTACTAATGTAAATTATGTATAGAGGTATTAGCATTTGACATTGCTCCACCTTAATGTACTTTTAGTACATGGCTTAACGAAAAGATTGTTTTTAAAAAGGTTTTTTTTTCCTTCTAATTTTCACGTTAAATAGCATACAGATGTTAAATCAGCAAATGTTTTATCGGCGAACAGATAACGTAATGAGTACAAAAACTATCGGAAATATATTTTTTTGGTGCTTGATTCCAAATGACGCATAAATAACTGGTCTTTGGCCAATAACATTTACAAAAAAGGGATTACGCATTAAGGTAAAAATATGAACCGCTTTTGTGTTCACGTCGAAAAATTCGGTCAGACATCAACTGCGCGGGAAATTACCTCAATTGCACAGTGTTCCAATCCTAGAAAGGTTACCTCAATTGCGCAGATACCGAGGCAGGTAATCAGAAGAAGGAAAGTATATGTTACATTTCGCCCTCATACCATGCCGTGATTTGTGGCAGTGCAGTTCGAGTACTGTCGTTCCATATTATAATAAAAGTTCGAGTACTGTCGTTCCATATTATACTCTCGCTTTCTGGAGGATTTTGGAAACAACCCCTTGCTCCTAGGAAGGTTGTTACTCATTCAGTTGTTCCACGGTGCTGAGAATGTCTCGTGTATGATCTTCATTTATGTAGTATATATATAAATTTAAAGATTGCGATATAAACGTTTATTATTTTTGAAATTGTGTAAATACAGTGGTAGCGTTAACCATAAAAGTGTAAATATTTAAATATTATAGCGTATATTATGAAGTTTCTGGATGAAAAAGGAAAAACATCAATGGCTTTTAACAAATTCGAAGACCTACACTTTTCCGTGTTCTTATTAATTTTGATTCAACTCCCTTTTTTATAAACTTTTTGGTTGTTTTAAGAATAGAATTTGACGTTCTTCACTATGTCGAAATTAAATATACTTTCTACAAAAAGTGATCATTCATATTTTTATATCTAAATTAAAATAGATGTGGTTTTGAGGGCAAACCAAGTTACCAATGAAAATTTAACAATTTTTATATATTTTTAGCAGTTTTAGGTTGCTTAGAAAGTTGAAAATCTGCTTGCACAAAACTTTTTACGTAGAATATGAATATCTTATTTCGTTATACACAAATGTAACAATGTTCAACAATAAAATATTGGAAGACTGGTTTATAACATCAATTTAAAAGTTTTATGGATATATTGAAGTTTCGCATTTGAAAATTGGTAGTTTTTAAATGAAAGATAATTTTAAAATTATTCTTGTCGCATTCATGCTACATTCATGCTTAAAATTACAAACATATTGACATTCTATTAGTATTATAACTCGCAGCTAACTTTTTATCTTATCTAGGAATTTTTGCTGAATTTTTTGAATCCGCCTCTGCCTTAGGGCCCTTGATCGGAATTGATGGGATGGTCCCTTGCTTGCTTCCGGAGAGTAAATTAGTTTTTTTTCCTCCACGTGGTCATACGCAGTTTGTACTGTTTTTTGACAATAAATTTATTATTATTATTATCTATGGTTTATTGGTAATGTTGGCCCTCCAACTAATGAACATGAAAACAATTAGTTTAAAAGCCTAAGTAATTCCTAAGCTATATGGAAAGCATTTTTTAAATTATTTTTACATCACATGCAGAGATGGTGTACATATAAGACCTCTTATTCTATGATTATTCTATGAATAAGATCTCAAGGAAGATAATATTTCTGATCAATTGAGGAAACGTCTGGTGACTTCCTGGAGTGTGTCTGTGCAATTGAGTAAAACCCTTCTTCCTGAACCTGGGGATTCTGCACAGTTGATGCTCGCGTAAAGTTAAAAGGAGTTTGTTGGTCAAAGGTACCTATCAAACAGATCTTATTATTTAGAAGTCAAAGGATAGTAAAATGACACACAAAACAAATAAAATGATAATTCCAAAGGAACGATGTTTTACACATTTTAAAGGTAATGTGAATTATAAATAAACGGCAGTTCTAATAATTTGTTGGTTTTATTTTTCAAACTTAAGGGTAATAGTTTCATTTGGCATTATCAAGTAAATTTCGTATGGATCAAGAAACATTTTATAAAACTTTAGTAGGTAAATTAATTACATAACTTTCCACATTTTCTCTTTCGGTTATAACATAGTGGATTTTGTTTTGCTTCGACAAGATTATTCAATCTAAAAACATTGCAGAGAAACAAATCAGTGCGAATGTATGTACAAAGCAAATAAGAATCACATAGTTCCGCAATATTTTTTCTTTTCTGAATTAAGGAGCATCAAAGAGGATGAGTCTCATGTCTCTTCAACTTCGACGTACGTGGAGAAACTAGTTTTTCTTGGTTCATTCTCGTAATCCAGTATCGAGCCACCGCACTAGGTATCCTATGAATCGGTACTTGTAGACTAGAAGTTTACGAACCCAGGACTCGCCTTTGGTCTTGTACCGGTCTTACATGCCCCGTGAACTTAATTTGTCTGCAAACACTACGCGAACTTGGGGCTTCTCGAGTGTCGGTCGGACACTCAACCCGCCGCCACCCTCGTAGAAAAGGAAAAAGAAAATATAGAGGGGATTAGGTGGCCAGACGCGAACATACCTCTCGCTGGTCGGGAAACCTTACACCACTGTCACAGACGGCTCCAAGAGTCGGTTGGGGGAAGACTAGCGTCTATGAGGGGAACACGTACGACCTTCTATGCTTACATCATCGTTCACCGTCGGCAAAGATGACCAAAATTGGGTCTCAGCGGTGACTTTTGTTTGTTTGTTTTTGTTTGTTCGTTTTTTTTGTTTGTTTTTTTGCATGTATGTATGTGTGTATGTATGTGAGAAAGAAAGAACGTGAAAAATAGAAGTAAAGAGATTTCCTATATCTCTCATCAAGTTGAGCTATGCCAGAATTTTTCAACTAATTTGTCTTCTACATTGACAGGAAGTATCAGACTTTTCCCTCGACGATGGTTCTTCGAACGAAATTTATTCAGAAAACCTGTTGTGAATAAAACCATAATAGATTTTTGTTATTATCTCTCAAGTTTTTTTATGGGTTGTGAAGTACGTTTACGCCACACCAATCTAACTTTATGGTGATACACGGTGTTGAAGGACGCAGAACGCTTTTTTTTGTTTTACAAAACGAATTATTGAATATGCGGAGAAAAACATTTTTGAAAGATTTCACTTAAGTTATACGAGTCAATTTCAAGTATTAAGACTGTTTTCATTCACACAAAAAAAACTTTTTTGACAGTACTCTCGAAAAAGAATTAATCCGTTTTTGTCGCGAGCTATACCTCAGGTTACTATCCAAAGGCGTATGAGATAGTTTTCTTTCATACTTTTTATCGTCACAAACATTGACTATTTTAAACTTCTAGCGTGTTTTAATGGAAATCTATAAACAAAAGTATTCCATTGAGAGAACTGTCGAATAAATTTTTTATAAAGTTAAAAAAGAAACATTGTTGAGAGTTGTTGTTCCATGAAATGTTACATGACTGTGAGCAACTGCAAACCAGATGCAAACCAGGCCTACAAAATGTCGTGAAGGGTTGTTGACACCAAATGTCGTGAAGCGAGCGGTGACGTTTCGCACGTTACACTTAATTATCGAAGCGTTCGGACATTTCTACATAGCGACTCCTCTATGGGAAGGAAAACTAGCAGAACCATGAATTATAGGGGAAGTAATTAAAAGTAAAACGTTTATAAAAGTTTTCTGCGAATGATGTTATTAATAATTGAAATGAACGCCTAACCGCTCAGGTTGGCTTCGGATGACGGTGATGCTTGCCCTATTCAGGGTGAATACATCTGGACTGTAAGTCATATAAGATTTTAGGACTGTCATGGATAACTAAGTACACAGGCAAAATGTTGCCTTCCTAGAGGTTCCACTTTGCGTCCCACTGCACATTGTAAAGCAATTCATTGTTTAAATTGTGAGATAAAAAATAAGTGAGATATCGTAAGAAATATTTATATTAACCCTTTGCAAGCATGGACATATCCAAAGGGGGTAGGAGGGTACTTTCCCTTACCCCTAAAACTAAAAAAAGCAAAAACGAAAGTATGAAAGGAAAAAGAGAGATTTGAACGCCGTACAAAATTTTCGGACATTACTCGGTCAACTGTCAATCCAATAAAAAATTATTTATTCGTGATATCTAATTGAAAATATAGTATGTATGGCGAACTCACCAACACTCTAGCTAATAATTAATCCTTAGTTTCAAATGTGCTCCACACACAGTGGGGAAATTTCGTCAGCCGATATTGGCAACACTGATTTGGGAACCCGCACGCCTTATTCTGTCTTTTCATTCCAGTCTTACGCCCAATTTCACCAAGTTCGTTTAAACGAGATTTTCTGTGCAGTAAATCGTGATTATCAAAATGCGCGTTCCACCAACTTCGATTTACGAGAAAATCGCAATTTATACTTAAACGCTCGGGGACCCTTCGTTTACCAGCGCAAATCGCGATTTTCTTCAGCACTGCAAGAAATATGGCGTCCATTTTCTCTGTTTGCTCGTGGCTCGGTTTATAGGTTATGTTCAGTGGCACGAGGGAGGCCCGCTACTGACTACGGTGTCCGTTGGTGGAGCTAGTGAGCAACATGATGAGTTTTCCTCTCGTCATTTGTCTTCAAATTACCCATTATGCACTGTAAAACTACTACCAACCCAGAGAATTCTTCAGAAACATTGATCAACTTAATCGACGATTAGTTTTGCTTGGTGAATAGCATAAATTGTAATCGCGATGCCATTTACGAAATCACGTTTAAGGAAATCGCGATTATTCTACATTTGGTGAAATTGGGCCTTAGAGAAGAAGCCCATGTATTTAGTTGTTCCGGATAGCAGCAGTCCTCTTTTAACGGATGAGTGTTGTGTCTATGCATTGCACGATGTCAGCTTTAACCACTATTATGGAAGGAATGGAAACTAACTATAACTGCCTTACCTTGATGGGCGGAATGTATTGCTGTCTAAACGATTCATTCCAACTATTTGTTTTCGATTCGTAGGAATAACAATTGTAGCGAATATGTGAAATTGTCTCTCAGTTGTTGGCAATTCCAAGAAATTCTTCCTGATTTGGGTCTTCTAGTGCGTATAGAATATGAAGTGACTTTGATAATGCTACAAGCTCAAATTAACCCACAGACCAGATTATAGTGTATTATTATTATTACATATTGAACTTGCTATTATGTCGGTACTTCACTTGGCGTTGCATATTTGTGTATTTTCCAACACGGTCAAGTGTAGATGAGTTATTTGTCTGTATTCGATGTATTTGCTCGACAGTGGCAAATACACAAATCCGCGAACACCCCTACCCATCCCCTCGACGGTTTTTAATCGCACATCAAAGGACTCAAATAAAGCAAATATGTTTGTGAACCGTCCACATATGATTTGCATGTTCCGCTCAGTCGAGTGCGCATGATCGAGATTTGTTAATATTCTGGTTCTTTAACCTATATTTTGACTTACAATTCTACAATTTCTTTCATATGAACCGAAACATTTATATGGGCTGGGAAAACGAAACAGTGTAAATATTCTTGAATTATATCAAATACATCCCGTCCATCATAGGCATAAGAAAACATATGTCATTATAGGGTTATTTGCATGCTCGGACCATGTGAGGATGACATGTTTGTGATATTTGTGAATACGTCAAATATTGAGACAAATACATCAAATACGCTGATACAAATACCGCAACGCCTAGTGAAGTGCGAGCATTACATTGTTTGATGAGTGCAACGCTGGTGTATATGAAGAAGATTATACGTTTTAATTACACTTTCGATTTAAATTACTTTTATGATAATTATGTTTTATTGAATGAAAATGGGAGACGGGACCAGGATTCGAATCCGGGAATAGCTTAGCGCGCTGACGCGTAACCACGTATGAAATCGCGTTCTCTACCAGTCATTCAGCTTGCATTGTCCTACTGACTTTGAAATGATCTCATTTGAGACACTATCCTTGTTCAAACTATTCTGACTTTCATTCAATCTAAGATAATCGATTACTTGTCGGTGTTGTTAACAGCAATTTAAGAGATATATGTTTGTGAACACTATAATTGGAAAGTATCGACCCACAATTAAGTATCCCTAAGGGAGTCGCCTCAAAACGAGAAACACCAATTGAGCTCTAATTGCACAAACAACAGTGCAAATACTCAAAGTTTTCGTTCTTGGTTGCTACCGCGTTCTTCCGTTCATGTTCTCTCAACAGGGAAAGAAACTAACGAGTATTGAAATCACAGCTGCTGACAGCTCCGGAAATGATTACCAGATCACTAATCACTCGTACAGATTGAGAGTCACATTGTATTCCGTTATACCGTTTGAGGTTCACATTCTATGTCAGAATTCAGAGAATAGCTTGCACTTCCATTTCCATTTTTCTAAATGGGAAATGTAGCGTCTATTGAAGTTTATCTACATGGAGCAATTGGAGGTAACTGTTGGGGGCAGGCTACTGTCAGTAGGTGGACGAGTTAGCTGGGTTTACCAACAACTTGGCCCACGTGAAGGGGTTAGTAGAAGTGGTGAGTAATAGTTAGAGTTATTGATACTAGCACGTAGATAGAGGAAGGAGGGTTCGCTTTTCTGTAGTCACAGCTATATGAACTGAGACATTCATGTAAAAAGCTACAAACTTTTCTGGCCCCACCGGGAATTGAACCCCGATTAGCTTGCACTTCCAGAATATATGAGTTCCTATGGTTAATTACATGGAACATGTGCGGGTTCATTATGACAGAGATTGGTTTGAAAATGGATAAATCCATCACGTAAGACTAGTCAATATACTTGGTTATCATCGCAATGCTGCGAACGGTGCCAGCGATGTTTTAAGTAATTAACAATAGGAACTCAGATATTCTGTAGGTGCAAGCAATTCTTTGAATTCTGATTATAGAATGTAGATCCCAAACGTGAGTCTCGAACTGTATAATGGAACACGCGCCCACTAAAACCTTCACCCGAGGTTTCGTACAGAATCTCAAACAGGAATTTTATTAAATTAAATTTATAGTATTTATTGGTACTCCGCATAAATATAACTTAATTTACACAATAAACTTCTTAAGGGGATGATGTAAGAGTTATTGAACAATTTGGTAGGAGCATCCCATAAAATCCCTGATAGCGGGAGTGGACCATGACATATCAATCATGCTACTAAATCAGGAGGGTTACATGGAAAATATCATGATTTATTAAATCTCAATATTACAATAAGAAAATCTAAGCCTAAAACTCAAGAAATTAGGCAAATAGTGAAGAAATTGAAAAACAATAAATCTTCAGGATCAGACAACATTATACCTGAATTTATTAAATTAGGAAGCCCCATCCTTATAAACAGAATACTTCGGTTGATCAAGAAGATATGGATGAAGGAAGAAATGCCTAAAGATTGGCATGAAGTGATAATATGTCCAGTTTATAAGAAGGGAGACCGCAAATGCTGTGAAAATTACAGGAATTACCTTACTAAATGTCGGTTATAAAATATTATCTACATTATTGTATACCAGACTAATAGACATAGTAGAATCAAAGCTGGAGGAAATGCAAATGGGATTTAGGCACGGTAGGTCAACCATAGATAACATCTTTATGATAAAACAAGTTTATGAGAAATACCATGAATTTAATATCCAAATTCACAACTTGTTTGTAGACTTCAATCAAGATTTCGACAGCGTCGAGATATCTGCGATTAAGAGCATAATTAACTATGATGTGCCACATAAACTCAGGAAACTGATTATAATGACCCTCCAAAACTCCCAGTGTAAAGTGAGAATAGATAATGAGTTCACAGCAACCTTTGAAGTGAAAAAAGGTGTTAAACAAGGAGACCCACTTTCAGCCATTCTGTTCAGCCAGGTGATGAATGATATCTTAGAAAGCTTAGAAGTGAGAGGAAATATAGCTTAAAAGCTCAAAACAGGTATGCGCATATGCAGACGATATGTTGATTCTAGCTAGAACTCAATAGACCCTAAAAGAGACATTAAATTGAGCGCAGAATCTCAAAATTTAGTTTTGATGATAAATGAAGTTAAAACAAAATACATGAAATGTGATAGAAGGCAAGGTACGGAGTCTGAATTTGAATGTGAAAACCAAAAATTTGAAAAAGTATCTTCCTTTAAGTATTTAGACACAATAGCATCGACAATAGCATCGAAGAAGAAATAAAGGAGAGGATAGCAATGGGCAGTAAATCGTACTATGCACATAAACAACTATTCTTCAATAGTATATTTTCTAGAAAGACAAAATAACAATTGTACAACACAAGAGTTAAGCCAGTGGTAATATATACCTGTGAGACAATGAAAAAGCAATTTGAACACATATTACTCGTATATGAGAGAAGGATACTGGGAAAGAACTTTGACGCGACAAAAATTGGAGAAAAGACGAAAAACAAACGAAGAACTAAATAAATTAATAAACCAACGTAACATTGACAGAAATAAAGGCTAGAAGATTGGGATGGCTTGGTCATGTGGAACGCATGAACCACACTCGAGTGGTAAAGAACATTACAGAATGGGCTCGTATTGCACCAAAACCAAGAGGCAGACCAAAGATAAGATGGCTTGATGATGTGCGCCAAGATCTGAAGAACATGAAAGTAGAGAATTGGAAGAGACTGTCGCAGAATAGAAAGGAATGGTCGAAAATGATTGAGTCGGCCAAGACCCATCTAGGGTTGTAGTGCTTTATCAGAAGAAGTCTGAAACTCAAAACTAAACAAGACTATAAAATATAACCTAATCCTTAAAACTAAACAACATGAAAGAAATGACATAAAAATAACCTGTTTCAAATAATAACATAAAATATCCTCCAAATTATTCATTATAGAAAAACAAGACATGACGTAAAAATACTCTGAAAATTATTCATTATAAAAGCACTAGACATTATTGATAATTGAATGTATTAGGAAGCCTGGCCAGGAATTATCGTATTTGTCTGTGGTTGTAAAGTTCACACATAAATAATGAGAGCTCTCAGTTATGGTAACGATACCGAAAAATTGCCCCTGAAGACTGAAGGGATCCAGTAAATCCATGTCACCATCCTCAGCTAGGCGATGTAGTAGTCAAGCATTGCGATTACCATCTTACAAATAGCATCTTCTTCCAGACATGCTTGCGGGCTGGACTCATCTAATGCGTATACTCAAAAGATGTGGAAAGTTCTCAGTCCCTTAAAGGGAATGATGTTTCGTTGCCGCGAACCGCGACCATGTAAAGGTCCACATACAATGCGTGATATACACTTCTGCGTTCTAAGAGGCAAACAACACGGTAAATCCAAATCTTCGTTGAACACTGCACTGCCACAACAAACTGAGTTTAGAATGTTTGATTAATATTTAAAGCAACTTTTTCAAAGGTTCCTTGAACACGTCACTATTCAATGGCATTAACAAAGAAGTGAAGTACGGCATTTCCGAGCATCCTTTCTCCGTCACATCTCGATGCAGCACCACACTGGGCGGGAGTAGCGAGCGAGACTGATTTCAGCTTGCCAGCTCCGGGGCTCACACAGCCAGCATGAGAAAGCACACTCCCTCGTAATTACGTTAATATATAAGTATTAGTATGCTGGTACAGAATTATTACTAATAGAATTATTACAATGGAATAATAAATTGAAAATTTTAGAATTTATATAACACAAAAAATTGAACATTATTAGAGAAATATAATATGATATAAATTAATTAGAAAATAATTCATGATAGAAATACTATCTGCGGTATGATACATCAGGTCGCACGGGCGGCAATTATGATTAGGAGAAATTTGATAATTTGTAAGCAAATAGCTAGTGCTAACATGGAAGTGTAACATCCACGATTCAACTACAAATTTGTGGTTGCACGGCTCAATAATTCTACACAATCACCTTAAGAAATTAGTTTATTGTGCAAATAAAATGATTATTATTCAGAATAAGATCTTCCAAAGCTTCTTGTTGATCGTCTCATTAGGTTTAACCTTCGCCTCTCTCCTATGTGGCTGTTGTCGGTTTTGACGACCAAGTAGGGAATTATAAAAAGATGGTTGCACGTCGGGAATAAACTGAAGCATCTCTTGAAAATCCTTGTACTTCTTTAGAAACCTTAGCCATTGCACGTTGCAAATCTCTCTGTTTTAACGTCGTATTCTTCTAAAGAATCTAAGGACATGAATTCCTCATTTTCCATGCTCTTGAACGATTTAGCGACTATTTCCATCCAATCTTGAGGCACAAAAATCCCTTTACTTGATAATCTTCGGATCCCTTCTATGACATCGAAGTTTTCGTAGCATTCGTTGTAGGAGTGTATAGTCGTAATGTTCTTATGATCTAACAGTTCAATGCGTGTGGTATTCACTATAAACAACTAAAACTTCACTATATACCAACTTTTGTTTTGACCCCCTCATTGTCACGAAAAATTGTCATTTTTTTAACACTTGCCGAAAGAGTCGCCTAAGTTTAAACAAACTTCAACAAGCAGGAAAGCATGAAGTTTAGTGCATAAGGTGTACAAATGTCAAGTATTGACTTTTGTCGCCGCTACATCTCAGCACACGAAAAACATAAATTGTATCCCTTTGCCACCAACATTCCATACGTATTAACTATCCATAACAGCGCTTAACTCTATTTTTAAGTCACTTGTACCCCTTGGCTTCTTACCACCTGATAAGTAATAAATATTTCAATATTTTTAAGAAACATTATTGCAATTTGTTATTTTTATTTTATAGTTGTATAAAATTACGTAGGTATTCAAAAACCTAAATTACTGAAAAATGTACCGATCACAATATCTGAAAATAAGGGTAAATATATATTTTTTCAATCAGGGCTGTCGAAACTAAAATGAGTAATTTTAACCATATGCTTTGAGTTGTTTTGTCAGTTTGTGGAATTACAAGTCCGATGACGTTTTCTGCACCAGTAGATAAGAAGGCAACAATTATCGGAAGCCGAGACCAATACGTTAACAATAATTGTTACCAAAAATTAGCTTCTCTCCAGCATTGCTCTAGATTTCCAAACAAGAATCTCTAAGTGCACTTGATCGTTTTTTGTTACGATATGAATTTTCAAGGTCTCCCACTGACTATGATTTGTATCTGAACTTGCAGGATGATGAGCGATGTACACATGGCTCTCTCTCGGACCCTGGATACGGCGGTGGGGACACCTTTCATGAACTCAAGCGAGCCCTCGGCCTAAGCAGCTGTGGAGCGCTGAATGGTGGTGGCGCTTTCTCAAATGGGGAAAGGAACAGTTACCCTCCACCCAAACCCGAATCACCGCACCTTGAACTCAAGACGGAGCGCATGGTCTATTCATGGTGCGACATGAACGCCTTCGTTACAGGGGAAGAGAAACCGAGGTGGTGGCGCCGATTACTGCCTCATAGAGTATGTGAAGATGAACTCTCATCACAGCATATTAAACACATCCTTAAAAATGGTATGAAATCCTCCATATTTGTAGGGACCCCATTCCAAAAATCGGGAATATTTCTAGATTAAAGTATAGAACATATTCAGAATAATCCTTCGTTTTATTTAGAATATATGTAGACACACAAAAATGCCTTATTCTTTCAACATTGCAGCCAGTGTAGGAGATGCAAAAAAAATTCCTGACGTTACATTTTTACATTTGAATAAAAATTATTGCATGAAAATCATGACGACGTAATGAAGCTCCTCTCCCTCAGGTCAAATAACATCATTTCCAAAATACAATATTTCTTCAAAACGAGCTTGTCAATCAATGACAAGTTAATATTTTTGAACATTATTCTCAGACTCTGAGACCATGTAAACTAAACTTAATATAAACTATATTGTCAAAAAAAGCAGTTGCGAACTGCGTATGACTCCGTGGGGGGAAATCTAAGTTGATTTTTCGGTAAGTTACGGTACTCGGTAATTNTATATATATATATATCCAGCAAACCCCGTCAAATATGGAGTGAAAATACTTTGGTTTTACAATGCTAAATCAGCATATGCTATTGATGGATCTGTTTATACAGGGAGGAAATTACATGAGCCTACTCAGAAACAACTTGAACTGAATGTGGTTATAGATTTCGCTATGAGTATCAAAGGATCATGTAGAAACGTTACAATAGATACATTTTTATCAGTCTTCACTTAGGAGAAGATAAGTCACAATTGTAGGGACAATCCAGCAATATGAGTGTGACATTTCAATGAGATGAAACCTTTTGCCTCAAGAGACGTTTTGTCTCAAGACGGGATTTGGCAAAAGTAATGGAGAAGTCTCAAATAAACGTCAGTAGTAAAATCCCTAATCTTCCAAAACGAACGAACAACACAAGTCACGGAAAGATGCGGTGTTGTGAAGATTTCATCACCCTGCGAAGAGGCTACTATCTCAGACAAGAGAAAGAGGTGTAAATATTGTCCTTACAACAAACACAGGAAAGGCACTCTCAAGTGTGTGTAAATGTACAAATGCAATTAGTAAAGAACACAGTACTATGGTGCGTAGTTCTCGTTTATGAGACATACGGACTATTCACAGTAGCAAATATCTATGTGTTCAATTGAAGGAAACAGTAAACTTGTGAATTTTGTGAATTATTGCATCTCTGATGTGTTATTTAATAATTGAAAGAATCGTCTCATGAATAATGACTCACCACAGGTATTTTTTAAAATTTGCAAAAAAATATATAAACATGTCATTTGTTTGCAGCAAAGTGTTATGTAAGATTAATAATATAATTTGAGTTTAAAAATATTACTGCTGTTCTGCAAATTGAGGAAAATGTAAATATAGTGCCGCTTCCTTGAATTATTTGTTGATTATTTAGTAGATAAAGGTCTGTAGACGTACCTTACTACATATACGGCNTGTTAATATCTCTTATACTTTCTCACGCCATTGTTATTGTACTTGTAGACGTACCTTACTACATATACGGCGAAACACGTACCTTAATACGTATATGATGAACTCCCTCATGCATCTAACACATAAGAGATGCATGATGCCACGCCAAAGCAGTAAACTCCATGTTGTTTATTCCGTCGTCAAGACGAAGTATCAGAGACTCAAGATCCAAGACCAGAATAATACACACCGTCCGCAAGAGAGTCTCTACATACGACGCAAGAGTGTCTCTACATTGTAAACATTAGAAGACTCCATGAGACACACGGGCCACTGGACCAGCGAGCGTATGTCGCCTATTTGTTAGGAAACTTCGAGAACACGGGTCAGTTTATTAAGAAGCTTCGAGAAAAGGTTCAATAGACGAACCTCGACCCAGTGTTACGTCGCTACCGTCGTCAGCTCTCAAAGATTAGTTTATAGCAACAGCTACGACGGTGAAATCTGTACGACGGGTTCTCTTGCTGAGTGAACATCGGCTCCGATAATGACCTCAACCAAGAAATCCAGCTATGCGAAATCGTCCGATCTGCGACAGAACTAATTCTATCTCCAAGAGGCCACGAAGGGCCCTCTTACGATCAGCGGCGGAACTAATTCCACTATCAGAGGACACGGGACGCCCTCTTACGATACCACGCAGAGGCTCAACCAGCAGCGCCATCACGTGGCAAGCTACCGTACCCCAACGCTATCATCTAGCTACGTCAGGATTTATCACCAGAGGTGCCATCTTGTGACGAGGAGAAGAACTTCATTAACCTCGACAACCAACTTACTCAAAGTCGTGAGTCGAACGAGAAAAAGGCATCATTCATAGAACTTTCATCGCCTGTTGTTGTCACCCTGGTGTTATTTATTGTTTGCTTACGATTCAATTATTTGTTTGCATTGGTCCTGCATAATAAATCTTGTCCTGTTTAACCTTTGAGTATTTATTTTGAAAAGGAAGAACCTTATTGCGAAGCAATCTCCGTATCGAGACTTGTGAAGCAATAAAAAATCTTCCCCGACAATACTCTAGATTTTGATTAAATTCCTTTTTCATGCTGATTTTGCTCCCTTTGTTTATTAATAGTTTATTTCTAACTGTACGCAACTTTGGCACGGTTGTGTACATTACCTCTGCAGCCCCATCCTGGCCCGGGTTTTTCTCAAGTTTTCCTCCAGGTAGTGGCGAATTTTCCTAGGGTGGTAATGTCATTAATACCTTTGTTTGATTAATCTCGAATTTTTACTGCACAAATATCTAAAATGGACTCTGGAATTATAAATGGAAAAAAGTACGTATTTATTAAGTAATTTCTTCAATAAATATTAAATCCACCACTACCCATTGGGCCCTTTATTGGAATTGATGGGATGGTTCCCTGCTTGTTTTGGGAGAGTAACTTGGTATATTGCCGCCCACGTGGTCATACGCAGTCTGCAACTCCTTTTTTGACAATCAAGTTTACTTATTGATTTGCTTTCTGGAAACAGGCGATTGACCTGGCATCAATTCCGATCAAAGTTTCAAGGATAGTAGAGGATTTAATATATTATTAAATTTATTTTATAAGTGCGGTTAGCGAGCCCTAAAACTTCAATTTAAAACATTAATAATAAAAGAATATATAAAAATACTATTATTCAAGAAGATTTGTATATATTATATGCAGTAAAAAATCGATATTAATAATAATAAAGTATTGATGATAATTCCATTTATGAGAAAAACCACCTCCCAAAGAATGGCCTCCCGAAGAACACAGAAAAACCCTTGAAGGATATATTGCGTAAACGGTCTTCTGTGAGGAAAAGTTGTTCTTCTGTTATGATATTTACATCAATTACAGGTTTGCAATATTAGATACAATTTTAACACATTTATCTCTTTCTGAACATAACAGAAAATTTCTGAAGTATGCATATGGTGTAATTTGGTATATAATTGTGAAAACCTAATTATTTCTGAAAAAAATTTGTCTTTGGACATTTATAATGTAAACGTAGTATTTTATATCCATTGTTGCGGAGTTACGATAGTAAACATAACAATGTCAAATTTTTTGTTGCGAAGAGAATTTTAAACATTTGGAAAGTGTATACTAAGAAATAAGCATTGGGGCA
Organism: Laupala kohalensis; assembly: GCA_002313205.1. Taxonomy (NCBI): domain Eukaryota; kingdom Metazoa; phylum Arthropoda; class Insecta; order Orthoptera; family Trigonidiidae; genus Laupala; species Laupala kohalensis. The sequence continues at coordinate 2,053,257 of NNCF01127530.1, read as the reverse complement.
ATCAGACCCGCCCGAGAGTTCGAGTTAAAAGTCGTGATAAATCAGAATGATCACGCACTTTTTTCTAACATGTCACAAAATATGAACAAAAAATTATGAAATATTATATATTTTAAGACAGGAATAATCTGACACCGAAAAAAAATTACATCCCCAGGTCAAATTGACCCGCCTAGGAGCTCAAGTGTTACGGAGAGACAAGAAAAACTTTCCACTAATTTAATAATTCCTTTACACATTCTAGAGACACTATCAGAAAATAAAGAAAACAAAGAAAAAAGAACGCCTAAAGTAATCATGCAACTGATTATTAAAATACATTTTAACAAATTTGAGAAATGTTCACGAAGATTTCCTCAATTTTACGATCAGCTACTAGTTGTTACAGAAGAATATATTAATTTTTCATCCGTACACCCAGGGCTGCAGAGTCGGAGTGAAGGTTTGAGCATGCGGGCAAATTTCCGGAGTGTCATCCTAATTTTTGTGGAATGGCGACTGTGACCTGCGATATTATTTTTCTAAAAGAGAAACAAGATTAATAAAAGCTGTACGATCTGCTCTAAAATTCTGCCTAGATTATTTCTATACTCTGCTAACCTAGAAGTACAATACACTGTCGGGTAGGTCAAATGTAGATCCCCCTAGTGTGATCGGTCGGTGTTCACATACCTCGGAGAAAAATTATTTTGTGTAGCGGAAGAGCAGTGGGGAGTTTTGAGACGCCCACTGGATACCATAAGCGAAATAGTTTCCCAGTCCGACCCTTTTGAGCAAGTTTACAGAACACTGAGGAAGGGTCTTAAGTTGTACTTTTTACCAGTGAAGAAATTTTATGTAGGTTTTAAGTTAAATTTCAATAGAGGTTTTAATCATTCATGAGTCATGATGAGGGATCATCTTAGCGGCACCTTTATGAGGTTCGACTTTGTTTGCTAAAGTTGGCTGCCATACTTGCCGTATCCTTCTGCGCGCAAGAGTGAATAGCATTCTAAAAAGCAAATTTTTGGATTCCATTTCACTGCTTGTTAGGGAATATCATGAAAGCCAGTTTAACCATGAAGCGTTCCAACCTGTTATTGATTGACAACACGAAGAAATGGTGCGAGCCGACACACAGACAACAGTGAATAATGAAATATGTTCCAAGAAGTAGATATGAAAACATCCATTCATTCTTGGGAAATATAATCGAAAGAAACGGAACAAGGTCGGAATACAAACCAGTATATGAAGAATGTGACGTTCAAGAAAAACAAGATGTGACATTCAAGGAAAACAAGACACACAAATTTGGACTTAAGTATTCGCAAAGTTCTCAACGACATGATTCAGAGGTAACCGCGAATCGTAGTTGTGGATCAGAACTAATTTGGAAGAGTTTTTCCGATCATCCCCTATTAATTGCTAACAAAAAATAATGCCAACAAATTGTACGCAAGACGAGAGTATTGGCATACAACGAAGAAATATTGTCAAAAAGGAGAAATTCGAAAATCTTGAAGTCTATTCCGAGAAAAATCACCGACCTAAAAGATGCGTGGGATAGTCAGTTAATGTGTTCAGTCAGAAATAACAACAAATCTTAATACACAAAAGAAAAACAAGTAAAAATATGGTAAAACACATAGAATTAGAAGAAATTGTTAGAGATTGGTATGTAGCAGAGGAATCTCCGAGAACAATAATTCGGAATGGAATGAACTTGAAAAGGGCCTCTTCACTTCCATGAAAAATCACATTATAATTTCTAGAAACCATTTTATTTCATAATGTATATGTTTTGCTTATAAAGTAACTTGAAGTGCCAGAAGGTGTTTGCTACACATTATTTTTTAAAGAGTATTTTTTGCGCAATATAAATATTTTATTTATTTATTTATAAGGTTCCATAGACCCGTGAGCTGTGACCCGTGAAGTAGGGCTTGGTACAGATCTGAGAGAAACTATTGCACCACAAAATATAACATTCCTACGTATTTTCCCTAATTTTAACATGTCTCTAAATGACCTGGACCATGTAAAATAGACAAAATAATCCATATTTCTAATATTAATAAATCCATTTATTCTAATTGATTCGATAGTGTTTAAATTTGAATTGCTCTTCCATAAATTTCATGAATGAATGCTCTTTCATAAATGAATAAATTGTGCATATACTGAATTAAATTGTTGATCAACAATATACAAATTATTGTTGTTTATTGTCATCCACGTGGTCATATGCAGTTTCTAACTGCTTTTTTTAAAATAAAATTTATTTATTTTTTGGCCATAAACTCGTTGTTGTTTTAGTTAGTGGTGCTGCCTATCCTGGAGAACTGTTGGCGATAATGGGCGCAAGTGGAGCGGGAAAAACCACTTTACTCAACACTTTGATGTTTCGTTTCCCGTCAAATTTATTTGTGACAGGTCATAGGGCTATAAACGGTTATCCTGTCTCTAGTAATACACTTACTGCTCTATCAGCGTACGTACAGCAAGATGATCTCTTCATTGGAACTTTGACAGTGAAAGAACATCTTACTTTTCAGGTAAGAAATATCCAAATATTTTTAAGAGTAAATTTTATTAATGTCACTGAAAAATTCAATACATGTTATTTTAAAATATTTATATATTTTTATTCGTGACAATCAGTACCGAGTACTTCATTCCTTTTTACCATCCTCCCTTATTCGTAAACCACCACTTCCCTCCCAGAGAGAAAAATGTAGATGCGGTTCTGATTACAAACGTGATTAAATATACTTATTATTTTCAGGCTCTCGTTCGCATGGACAGGCATTTGCCATACGAGCTGAGAATGAAGCGAGTACAGGAAGTCATCACAGATGTGAGATTGCAATGTTAATAATCAGCGTATATTTCTAATTAGCTTTCATTATATAGTATAATGGACTTCATTGGAGTTTATATTTCAGCTAGCCCTTACCAAATGTCAAAATACCATTATCGGTGTTCCTGGTCGAATTAAAGGAATATCTGGAGGAGAAATGAAAAGACTGTCTTTTGCCTCAGAGGTGAGTACCACACGACACTTCATATAATTATGTCTTCTTTGTTTGAATTCACTGTTAATAAATCTTTATTATGTTAGAACACTTAATAAATTTCTTCTCATTTCTTAAAGCCCTTCAAATCTTATTTGAGAAAACGGGAAAAGTTTTTCTATACAATAGTTTGGTTCTATTAATTGTAACGAGTTACTAGTATTTAATAATTGAAAATATTACCATATCATAATTAATATTTAGAAACTGACACGATATCCATGCATCCAATTTTTGTAAGCTTAAATATTTCCTCCTCCATTAAGTAACGAAAATAGTTATTATTCTAAGCTTAGTGTATATTTTCTTGTTTTATCACAGACCTCACGTGTCTCGATCTCAAAAATGAAAATGTAATCGAACCACGCAGAAGGCGCACAAACATGCGACGTGAACGCAGCTTATGAGAAACGACGAGCATGGTTCACGAGATAACTCAACACGAGGATTATATTGAATTTAAAAACTAGGAAAATTTCATTGGAATATTTATTTGCTATATAAAGAAAATTCTGAAATATTTCAACAATTTTCTTAGAGCATTACGCTAAGATACGCTAAGGGCTATTCGTAACAGCCACTTCGCTGAGGAGATGACCGGACGCGCATTCGTCAGATAAGAGACTCAGCGCTGGCGTCACTTTTTATTATTATTGTAGTATTTGTAAACGGGAATTGTAGCGTGGTACTGAAGCGTATCTACATGAAGCGATAGGAGGTAGGATGTGGTAGGGTTATTGTTGGTAGGCGGACCGGTTAGCTGGGTTAACCAACAACTTGGCACATGTGGTGTCAGTAGGAGTAGTTAGTAATAGTTAGATATACTAAAGTCTAGCTGCTGTACGAAAAGTTACCAAATTCGGGAGAACTGCCAACCTACTCAATTGATTCCTCCTATGTCGTACTTCACGAGTATTGCTAAAATTTAGTGATATTTTCATCTTATACGTTGTATTCATCACCACCAAACTTGACAAATTACCTCTAGCAGAGACTGTCCTTAAAATAGTCGTTTTTTTATCTTTTGTAGAGAAACATAAAATTAATATTCCTATTAACAAAATACATTGCATAAATTATCCAAGAAATCTTAATTTTTTAATTTACTTTCAACGAAATTCATTTTACGGTAGTCTCTATGTTGTTTCCATATCATTGGTATACCCGTAAGGCTAACAAACGATGATTTTAATATCAAACGACAATCTGAGGCAGTCCAAATCATAACGAGTGTCGGAGTTTTTGTTCTAAAATATTGGTGGTGGCTGTTCTGAAACACCACTCGAGTCCGCTATCTTTGTTCTTTTGGTGTCCAAACTCTCGATAACTTGAGTATAGTGGCAGTTGGATGTGCATAAAAGGAGGGTTCGCTTATCAGTAGTCACAGCTTTCTGAACTGGTACATTAATGTGAAAAACAATTTTTTTCTGACCCCGACGGGAATTGAACGGAGTGACTTAGTAGTGAGTGACACGCTAACTCCTTAGCCACCGGAGGGGAATACGTCATTTTATTTTAGCAATACTCGTGAAGTACGTGTTCCGTTTTCTTAAATTTTCTTACGAAAGCTAAAGTGAAAAAGAAGCGTTCCAGTGGCAATCGGAATTATAAGAACGTAATATAGCCCTTCACTAACTATTGTTCCAAGTATGTTGTTAATCAGAGTTTATAAAGCCTGTTTGACTTACTACTTGCTTGCTCAATGAGTAGTTGTGTTTCACAGGTATGATCTCCTCCTTTGTGTCCGAACGGTTGGGAGTGTATCCCAGTGGCGTTGGTCGAGTCCGTACCCCTTAATTCCTTCCACGCTGCTCGCGGTTGCCCGTAGCATTCGTCAAAGGGCAAATTGTTGGATACCTCTGTATAAAGGAAAGTGGCGCGGCGCTTTAAGTTCATAAGGAGCAAAAAGACAGGTGGATGAAATACCTAAGGGAAATCACCGGTATGGACAATTATCAAACTGAGTTTTACTAAGTAGTTCAATTAAAATTAGTAAAAAAATGAAATGTCTACATATCGAGTTAATATTGTAAGAATCACGTATAATAAATGAAATAAAAATGTTTAGTACTGTATGAGTCCTTCATATCGGTTCCATAAATATGTACTTTCAAAATTAGGTCATACTAAATTAGCTGTAGAATATACCGATCACTTATTAGAAAGAATGCCGTACTAATATCGGCGACGAATTGCAAGTAACTATTACCATACAAAAGTGACTTATTTATAACACTACCAAAAATACATTTCAAATATAAATAACGTAAGATAAATAAATAACTTAATTAAACGTCAAATGGACCAGAATTGTGTAGCGTCGTCAAAACAGCGCTCATACATTCGCTGGGACAAAATTATATTTTTTAACAATGCAGTCAGCCAGGATAACGAGAGCTGGAAAGTGAACAATTTCCAGGAAAAGTGCAGTTCAACGTGCGCGATAATGAAGGGACGTGGACAACAATGGGTACAATGTGGTGTCGTGTGCATCGCTTGTGTTAAATAGAGGTGCCTCGGGAGCAGTCGCGCAGGCGAGATTTTCAGGTGGGGAGGCTTTGTCGGACGCCGATCCGAAATATTGACTCTTCTTCAATAGCATAGATACGTTGCGGGTTGCAACTGATTGAGTCAAAGTGTAATGCTCAGAACTGTCAGCTCTGGGAGTTTGAATGGAGGCATTTCATATATACTTTCCACGTTGTAAATTTATGATATATTATGTAAATAAATTATGGAAATTTTCGTACATTATATTCAGATTGTATCTTTCTGAGTTTCTGTTGGAAAACTCAGTGGTGGCAGCAAAGTAATTAGTTGTGTAGCAGTAAATTACTAGTCGTTACCATTACCGCAAGTGACGTCGGGCGGGATTTAAGTTTTCATTGAGTAATTATCTCGAACGAACTCACTGGTAGTACAGCGGGGGAATGGCGGACGTCACAATTGCATAGATTGATATGAAAACCTATTCAATATAATTTCATTAAATTTGGAGCCTCACTAGAAGAACTCACCCAAATTTTCAACCTTTAAGGTGCGATATTTTACAGTCATTCAACACTTTTGTGAAAAATCTCAACATTTCTTTCATTTCCTATCAAGCGCGAATTTCTGTTTAAATATGTTTCTAGATACTTCAACTGGAAATGTCGGAATATTGTAATGAAATTTTTATAGAGTATATCCTTTGGAGGGAAATTCATTTAGGTATCGACGTTTGTCGAATCGAAAGTTCAATAATCTCAAAGTAGAACACTTGATGTATCACCTAATTTTAATTTATTTTAAATTGACAGCTACAGGAACCCTGAAACTGATAAATTAAGGACAGGCTCAGATTCTACGAAAAATTACGTGCAAGAAAACTAGATTTATGTGTTCGGAGTTTTGTTTCGCACTGAAATTTGCTTCACAACAGAGTATCTCCTCTCAAAATACGAGTAAATATCTCCTCTCTCTCGTAAATAGTCAGGTTATTTAAGGAAAAAACAGGGCAAGTTTATTTCTGGTTAATGTTGATGAACATGTAATAAATAGTAAAAGATATCAAGGTGCCAAACGACAGCAAGGGGCACTTGAGAATAAATGTCAACTACTTCCTAAAAGAGAGATGCAATGTTTTTTTTAACTGGAACTCACGACTCCAAATTGTTCGTCTGGTGGTAGCACTTCACAATGGTACCAACTCGCAGTACTGATGGTCGGAGCGAGACTGGTCCCAGCGATCCTTACTGGTGACGTGTCGCAGTTGAACCAGACAGTAGTCTGAGTGATTTGGCGGGCAGAGCTCCGCCGTCGCCCGGTCGGCTGGTAGAATTTTTGGTACGGTTGGAGAGAGGCTCCTTCCAACTCAAGAACTCAGCAGCTACTGAATTTCCAGCTGTCGCTATCGGAACAATTACACCTCGGTAACCATTGTTGGTCTTCGAGAATTCTCTCCTAACAAGCTTTCATCTATCTAGACTTTCTAGACTTTTCCAAACAAACATTCACGACGCGTTGAATACGTACTCGATCAACATGCGTCCTTTGGGTCCGTGGAACTTGTAATGTTTATAAGTTCCTTTGGTTTAGTTCAATGTGTTGGCCTTGCATGTAGAGCATCTGATTATAAACAATCGTCGGTTGTCATGTAATATAAACACATCATGGCGTCTTGCGTGTTATAGCGTCTTGCTATGGGGGGTTGTAGCGTCTTGCTATGACAATATGTAGAAGTAAGTGCTAATGTCTTCTATATATGCTTTTATTTCATCAGCTTGTTTTCCCATACAAGTAACTCATCATTAGTCGCCCCTAAGATAAATGAATGCTCGAGTGGACATCAGTAGCCATTGGTGCATTTTCTGGGGTGGGTCCAGAACCTAGAAAAGTTGCTAAAGGAAAATCCCAGCAAACTCCGTGTAGACGTCCCATGTGATCTGAATCTCATCGAACACACCCCAACATTTCTCGTTATCTCGCGCATGACCATGTAGTGCTGTTTGCAACAGTTTGTCTCTCATTATTCTGATAGCGAGAGAAGGATTGCGATACATAAGGTTTCTTTAAAGGAATCACTCTCATCAGAGCCAGAAACAATTATGCTCACAAATTTGTTCGTAACGGAAATTTCCGGTATAGACACCGGAACTTAATGGGGTGGGCAGGTTAACCACGTAAAATGTTTTATATATTGGGTTTAATTCATGATATATTTATCTGATTAGTTAAGTCTTCTTTCTCTACAAATGGCCTTTTTTTCAGGTACTTACAGATCCGCCTTTAATGTTCTGTGATGAACCCACGTCTGGTTTAGATTCTTTCATGGCTCAAAATGTGGTGTTAGTCTTGAAGAACATGGCATTAAAAGGGAAAACTGTTGTTTGCACTATTCATCAACCATCTTCCGAAGTATTTGCACTGTTCGACAAAATTTTGTTGATGGCTGAAGGACGGGTTGCATATCTAGGAACACCAGAAGGAGCATGTAATTTCTTCAAAGAGTACGTATATGAATTAAATATGCCAGCATTTCATAACTAACTATGTTTTCTTGGCTTTATATTCACCAAAAGAATGACTGATTTCGGTAGTGGACGTACACTACTTGAATACTTAAGTTTCCATTGTCTTCACGTAAACACTTTGGTAACCACACTTTACTCATTTCACTGTCCTTCGGCGATACTCAATATACCGTTTTTATCTTTTTGTGGTCTTTTTTGGAATTGTTCTACAAGTCGCCGCAGGACAAAAACTCATTTCTGATATTTAGTTCTCGGAAACTGCAAACACCGCTTATAAAACATTAAGTACTATTGTAGGAAATCCCCGTCCTTAGTAATTTAAAGTACTTATATTCCATTCAACCCTTCCTCTAAACTACCAGAAAATAAGAAAAATTTTGATCTTTACTTTGAACAGTTAATCGTCCCGGAACGGACTCAATATTTTCAGACACGTGAATTCCTAGAATTGATGTTGAAATATATGTAAATTTCTTTTTAATCTTCAACTCTCTTTATTAATTTTTCGGAACAATCTAATACCTAAAATATGTTTCCACATCAGGAAACGAAACATCATTCATCAGAAGCGAAATGTCAAAATGAAGATTTCACTCGTATGCATCCCACACTCACTGTTTACCAGAAATAGCCAATTATAAAAGGAATTCTGGTTCGGAAAGTTCAAGACTTTATTGCTCAAATTAAAGAATACCCCTATGGCAAAGTGTTTTTCTTTTTTGTTCAGGGTGTTACACAGTCACTAATGTTACTTTAAATGACCGGACAATACGTAGCTCTAGGAAAGAATCAGTCAACCAGTGTCGTATGCTTGGATTACGCAGTCATTTGAGAATATATTACATATATAACACCGCAACTAAAGGCATGTGGACATTAGAGGGAAATTCTCAATTATGACATAAAACACAATTGAAATAGTGAAGATTAAAGGGTTATTCAACGAAAATCAGTACCTCCTAAATTATTTCGCGGAATTCTATCTTCACGAAAATACGATCTTTAAAACCTTCAAAATAAATGTTACGCACAAAACCCGAATTCAGCCATTTGAGGAAACAAAATGACCGAAAATAGTTTTGGTCGTTTTTTACACAATGCAGAATTCGGGATTTGGACGTAACACATATCTTATGAAAAAATATTTAAGAGTTTATATAGCTAATTTACTTGATTACTTGACCGTTGGTATATAGCTGATTTTATATACATATATTTTAAATATTTATATATTATTTATATAATATATAAACAAAGCACTAAATTATATTTTTTGTTTATGTATTATTCTTGTTTATTATAAGGTACAAAGTATAAAAAATATAAGAATCTAAAAACCAAAAGTAAACCTACCAAAAAACATAAATCAGTTAACTCTTATAACTGTCAGAGAATTTTTGATGATCCAACAAAAATCTTGAAATCATATTTTAGAGACCATTATAAAAAACAACAAGGAGTATATTTAAAGAACAAACATTTTTTCCAAATATAATTTTCCATCACTCTCTTTTGGCGTCCCCAAAACCTTGCGCCCCTACGCAATTTTTTTATTGTCGTATTTGTAAATGGGAAATGTAGCGTGCCATTGAAGCTTATCTACATGGAGTGATAGGAGTTAGGAGTTGGGTGGTAGGTCATTATTAGTAGGTGGGCCGGTTAGCTGGGTTGACCAACAACTTGGCACACGTGGAAGGTTTAGTAGAAGGAGATAGTAATAGTTAGAGTTATTGATACTTGGAGGAGCTGGATAGAGAAAGAAAGGTTTGCTTTTCAGTAGTCACAGCTACATGAACTGGGACATTAATGTGAAAAGCTACAAATTTTCTGGGAATCGAACCCGGGACGACTTGGTGATGAGCGACAACACCACTGGGGCTAATTCCCTATATCGCTACTGCCTAAACCCGCCTCTGATCGTTGGGCTTTTGAATCATGGTAAAGGCTAAGTTGCAAATGTTGTGAGAATAAAGGTGGAATATGTACTTTTAGAGAACAAAGAAAGGTAGTTGCAAAGTACCTTTTTCGACCGATAGGTAGCGTCCACATGCCCGATAGCTACGCGGACTGTTCATCCCTAAGGTCACGGGAACACTGCATATCAAATTACGTTAACTTTTAGGCGCGAATGCCTAATATCGCTGATTGAATAATAAACTTTATTGTCAAAAAAGGAGTTGCAAACTGCGTATGACCACGTGGGGGGGGGGGCAATAAACTAAGTTACTCTCCGGACACAAGCAAGGGACCATCCCATCAATTCCGATCAAGGGCCCACGGGCAGTAGCAGATTTAATATTTACATAAGAAATTATTTAATAAATACCTACTGTACTAATAACACGGCAAATGCGCATATATACCGTGGAGAATCGATGTGCGAGCCTCACTCTCACCTGCCTGATACCTGAGATGACTGCTCAAATTAACGTCATTTCTTTAACAAATGGAAATTGTATTTTGAAGTCAATTTTAAATTAAACATCGAGGAAAAAACTTAAATTATGCATTTCGTTACTACATATAAATCTGTTCTCTACCTCCGATTTTGAATGGATTTTTATGAAAAATAGGCAATACTTTCCAAATAATAAATTGTTAACAGAACGTATTTGTTAAATTACTGTTCTATTATTATCTATTGAAAATAAAATTTGTTGATTGTTTTGTGAGTATTATAATGAGTAAATAACTATTTTTGAAGTTATTTCAGGAATGGGGACATCTTATGTTTTACTGTGGGGCATAGAAATGTTAAATCTGCCACTGTCCTTTTTCGAAATTAAGGGGATCATCCCTTACTTTCTTCCAGACAATAAATTTGGTGGTCGTCTTCCATGTGGTCATACAGATTTAACTGATTTTTTGACAATAAATTATGTACTTGTACTATTTACAGCATGGGTGCAGCTTGCCCAAGTAATTACAATCCAGCAGATTTCTTCATACAGTTGTTAGCTGTAGTACCTTCCCGCGAAGAGACTTGCAAACAAACAATTGAACTAGTTTGTGATGCTTTCTTGAAATCAGAAGAAGGATTGAGACTTGCCGCTGAAGTAGAAAACATCGCTGATACCCAGGTGAATGTTCTTTGATTAAGCATTAATGATATATATAAATATTTTAAGTGTATAAAAATATAATGTGTGTTGTTTTTTTTTGTTTCTTTTAGATTAAGACAGTGATGGCTGGGGGTCTTTGGGGAGAAAATCCTTGGCAAATTGATGATTCAAACTGCTCTCCTTACAAAGCGTCTTGGTTTTCCCAATTTCAAGCTGTGCTTTGGAGATCTTGGTTGAGTGTGATGAAGGAACCGATTCTAATAAGAGTGAGAATGTTGCAGACAGTTGTAAGGTTCATTTTTTACTACTTTGTTTGGAAATAAATGAGCTGTTTTTTTTTTCCACTTTTGAATCTATTTTCAGATGGTAGCTCTAATGATTGGAATCATATACTTTGGCCAAGAATTAAATGAAGATGGTGTAATGAATATAAATGGAGCCATTTTTATTTTTTTGTGCAATATGACTTTTCAAAATGTATTTGCAGTAATAAATGTGAGTAACCATAAAAAAGCTCAGATAACAAAGTAGAAACTTACCACTCATTTTTTTCCATGTTCATTTACAAATTTAGTGAGAAGGATAATATCGTCACATAAACACAGAATAGTAGCAATCTTTCACCCATAGATATTTCCCTTTGGAATTGATTTCTTTTATCTTAAAACAATGGGAGTGGGATAAGTTTATTGAACAGAATGCTAACATCCTGGACAGACAATGGGATTCAAATCCCTCTGATTTAGGAATGAGGAATTTATTGCAAACTGCTCATAGGCCCACCTAGCCCAGTGGAGAATGAGTACCGAATCTTTCCCAGGGGTGGTATTGGCAGAGCAGGATACTTGTCCTTCTCGTTGGGAAATTATACTACTCAACAAAAATATAACATTACAAAACAATAATACATGCAAAAAACAGTGCATTACAACCCACATAATATTTATATTATATATATTTTTTAGGTGTTTTGCTGTGAACTACCAGTATTTATGAGAGAACACTTCAATGGAATGTATCGCACAGATGTCTATTTTATTTGTAAAACAATGGCAGAGGTTCCCATATTCCTCGTCATTCCTATTTTATTCACAGCCATATCATATTATATGGTTGGTTTCAATCCTGGAGTGGATCGATTTTTTATAGCAATTGCAATTGTGATGTTGGTTGCAAATGTTGCAACATCCTTCGGTAAGTTGTCTTAAATTGTCATATTAGTCAAAGACAATCACAATTTATACACTTCTAAACAGAAATTCTCGCCACTACATTAAATCTTGGGAAAGTATTTGTTTATTTTGAGGAATATTCAAACAAGTTTTTTAAAAAAGGTCTTGTTTAAGGGTTATCTGAGAGACTTTATTTTCTGCTGGAATATTTACGGTTTAACCATTTTTTATGTTACAATTGAAATATAAGTCTTAGAATAAGAATTCCTTTATAGTCACCTTCAAACCTACTATTAAACAGTTCTAGAATTCTCATTCATAAATGCGTGCGATGTTTACTACTTTTCTTCAATTAACAACTTCAGTTCTGGAGATTTAGTTGCTTCACTGACAGTCATTTTAAAAAAAGGAAGAAAGATAAAGAAATTATGGAAAATACCAAGGGACCATCCCATCAATTCCGATCAAGGGCCCATGGGCAGTGGCAGATTTAATATTTATAAAAGAAATTATTTAAAAAATACATATTGTTATTCACTTATTATTCAAAAGTTAATTGTAGATATTTGTGCAGTAAGAATTCGAGATTAATAAAACAAAGGTAATGACATACCCGCCCAAGGAAAATACGCCACTACCCGGAGGAAAACCGGAGAAAAACCCAGACCAGGATGGGATAATAGTCTAAACTTCTTTTATTCTTTTTGGTACACGACTTTAAGAAAAGCCTGTTTTTTACGTTTTTTTTTTTTTTTTTAAATTCATCATAGGATGTCTCACCTTTATGAGTGTCTACTGAAGTAGGGAAATCATTTTTCATTCATCTTCTGGAAGTTACAGTNCCCCTGAATATTCAGAAGCCAAAATAAAAGAAACATATTGTGACGTAGTCGCTACTGCACCTACCACGCCCTCAGTACTATTTTCCTTCGCCGCCACCACTAACTTTTCTTCTAAAAAGTTTGAAAAGATAAACAAGGTTTTATATGCATATTTTAATTTAAGAACACTATATACAATATATACAAAGTGTTTTCCACAGTTGGGTCTATCATCTACTCACTACTCCCTCGATTGCCCGCGTCCATCAGCGGACTTTCTACTCCCCTATGCGCTCCGGTATAGTCTCTGACATAGTCTCACAGCCCCCTCGTATCAGCCCCGACAATTCTAAGTCTCTTCAATATATACTGAAGAAGAACGTCACGTAATGAGTGGGCGACTAGACGTACTCTCTCCTTTCGTTCAGGGGTTGGTTCGCCTCCAATAGCTACTCTTGGGACGCCAGAGGAAGCGACCAACGGCACCAAGCCTCTCAGCCGCCGACGCATTTTTCAAACTGCCTAACTCAGGTCATTATCTCTGCGAAAATATCTTATTTATAAATATAGTAACATGGAAAATTTTAAGGGCCGCCGCTCCCACGGTAGAATTTAGACTTTTTCTTCTGTATTTCACCGACATTCTTTGATGAGACCCCACCTCAGTCCACAAGGAGTTAAAGTTTGCGCTCACAAATGGCAAAATACCCACATTTAGGACGGAATCTTTCTCACACCACACTTTCTTCAATGAAGACAGACATTCTTTCATGCTGCCCTACCTCAAAGTACCTTCTCGGAACTCTGAAGATATTATCTCAACAAGAGTGAAAGTTTTTGTACGTAAATAACAAAATACACACGTATTGACGGGCGTCGATCTCACGCTACAGTCATTTTCTTCAATATTTAAAATGAGTCAAATCTATTGGCTGCATGTTCTCCGACACTGTCATTCAACTTTTCCTGGTATAAATTCACATGCAAATTTAACCTAAATTAAATTAATTTGTAATGTCATTGAAAAAGAGGTGATGTCGCTGTTACTACAACATTTTATCAAATTACCATCAGCAGTATACGCTTGTAGACAAATGTGGCTAACTTCACAAGTTCTAAAATATTTGATAAGGGTTCGTGTCATGATTTAAAGCACATTTGCGAAGATGATGTATCTACTTTGTTATGGAAAAAATAATAACTAATTCGGAGTGTAAAAACTGATACATTCTGAATTNTTATCCTTTGTATGAAACGTGAAATTTTCTTCCCCTTTTCATAAAGGAAGATCTTTTAGCAAAAGGTCAAGGTTTTGACCCTCCTGCCCCAAAACCTGATTTCACCACTGGTTTCTGTTCATATTTGTTGGCACATTAATCCAGACTTCAGGTTGAGTGTTGTGGGAATTCTTTTTTGATAGAATTAAAAACTGAACAAGGCCCAATGAAGTACAGTATTTGATAACAAAACATTTTATTTGTCTAGCTTTAGAGGTATATATTTTATCAGAGCTGTATAAAATATTTAATAAAACATTTTTATTCATGTTTAAGAAGAAATAACTCAAACATTGTTTCAGGATATCTTATCTCATGTGTCAGTACAAGTATCACCATGGCACTTTCTATTGGACCTCCTGTTGTGATACCTTTCTTACTGTTTGGTGGTTTCTTTCTGAACACAGGGTAAGAATTGTGTATTTGATAAAAAGTTATAAATAAGAGAAAAAATATTATATTGAGCTTTAGGACAGAAATAATAGGAAATTTAACGTGGTCATAAAAAATTTAACTCAGTGGATACTTCCTAAACTTTGCTTAATAAATAAATCCGTTTCAATTGCTACAGACGCAAAACAAACAAAGATATTTGCATCAATGAGCATTTTCTATGTTATTAGTTCTGTTCCTGAATACTTCACGTGGCTCAGTTACTTGTCATGGTTTCGTTATGCCAATGAAGCGCTACTCATCAATCAATGGTCAGGAGTGGAAAATATCACATGCAGTTCCAACAGCTCGTGTCCTCGAAATGGTCAAGTAGTTTTGGAAACTTACAACTTCAGCGAAGTAAGTCTCTGAATCAAGTTAGTCACATTTGTATAACAATACTGAAGGACAATACCGAATAAATTCATTATTTTCTTTATTTTTAGAGTGATTTTACTATGGATATTTGCAGTCTTTTTGGATTGATAGCTGGATTCCGATTTCTGGCGTATATTGCGCTTCTTATCAGGACTCTGCGTTCAGAATAATCTTTGTTTGTGATTGTATGATTTTTCTTTTACTTATATGTAATAAAAACTATAAAAATTACGTTTACATAATTTAACTTTCGCCAGTACAGCTGAGAAATACAACAGACCCAGCAATTTCCTTCAACATTCCTGTGTAGTACTGTAGTTACCCGAATAAGGTTTCCGGTTTCTTTTTCATAAAAATCGTCTAAAAATGCCGAAATGGGTACTATATTTGTAGTTTAGGACGGGAAAGCTGCTCATTGAAAGTTTCGTGGGTGAAAATTAGTTAAGCGAAAACAAGCCGTATACGTAGTGTCAACACAAAACATAAAAACTGCAAAACACGATCTCCAGTCGCCAGACAGCCTGCTAACAATTTTACCACGAGTAAGAAGAAGAATCAACAGAGAACACAGCTTATTGTTTGAAGAATTAATATGATAGGTGCTCTAAAAAATAGTTTCATTATCGTGAAACTTTTTAGCGATACTTTCAATAATGAGTTAAATTTAATAAGTAATTTTACACCAATAATGCGAATTGTAATAAGTTGTTTCAACATGGAAAAATGAACAAAAAACGAATTCAATAAGACACAATACGTATTTTCAGTCGCCTCCTTGTTTCTCGTAAAAGGACAGCCTTGACAATTGAAGGTCGTCGTCGTTTCGACTCCCCTTTGTCGAGGGAGCCCGGTGGTTGCGCGCTCTGTTGATATAATTCTGAAATATTTCCGTCTGCTTTTTGCGAGGGAGGCCGCCTTAGTCCGGTCACTGGTTCACTCTGATGGTATAAATTGGAAATATCTCATTGCGACGGGCGATGACACGCGTCCATTCCATGCGGTCTCCTACCGCAGACTGACTTTTTATATTTGGGTTTTTCGAAACAGTAGCGTATTACAAACCCAATAGCAGTAACTTGTATGCAGAGAAAACTGTTGAAATTATAATAAGAGATGAATAATATTGTGATGGACGATTGTCACTTCGATGGCGAGGATTTGATACTCATTCGAAGTGGAAACCGAACTAGTCAGTCTCTTCTAGGAATGACCGCTACACACGATTCTATTGAGAAATGGGGATCATCTTCGACAGAACGAAAGTTGGGCTGTAGTAAAAACTTCGATGCTAACTTCAAACTGCAAGTTGTAAATTATGCTCGGACTCATGGACATAAAGTAGCAGCACGAGAATTTGAGGTAAAGTCGTAGTCAATCTGGCGAGGTCAAGAGAATGAGTCGAACGTCAGTTTTTTATTTTAAAGACTCATGTTTATTCATACCAGAACCGACCAATTCACATGGAATGAGTATTTCAATACAGAAAGACTTTGATTTTACTCGGTTTCCTTTCTCATTTTTTTTATTCTAACCTAAAATAAGGAGAGGAGACTATTTTTGGAGATGGACTATATTCGGGTAAATGCGGTACAACATAACATATTTTTCAAATCGACTTATTTTGCAAAAATAAAAATTTTCTTGCAAAAGTATAAATGCATTGTGATGAATTGAAAACCTAAAGCACGAGGTTGAAAAACAATACTTTTTACCATTTTTCTTTCAATACTTCGGTAACAAAAATGATCTGATTCTGAGTCAATGTACTTTTTTGTTCTTGATGTGGAAGAAAAATCAGGTCAGAATTGATAGTGGAAAATAAATTCTTCCATTTTAATCTTTACAAATTGAAAATTGATGATCAGTTGCTAATTGGTAGATTGTATCGTATTTATGTATTCTACAAGCTAAAATAATCAGAATAAGATAGCTGTTGGAAATGAATGCTTAAGTTTTATTTGAACAAATTTAAAGTGGTTTATTTAATGAACCAGAGGTTAGTGCAAAAATCTATTTCACTCGCATAAGTATTTGATAGAAAGCAGGAAAAAAGGGAGCATAAGAATTTGGTCATTCCTATTCAGGTGAGAATTTACCACCACATAATGTTCTAACAATCATCCCAACACGACTCATATACACCATGGCGTCGTGTTGGGTTGATCACTGTTTCAAAGTACGCATTCCCTGGAAAGAAAGCTTGCTAGAGAAAGAGAGCAAGGTGAAACAATACAAGAGTTGATGAGATTCTGAAACACATTTTCAATTTTTCGAAAATATTACAAAAATATTTGAAGTCATTCTTTGAGGTTATGACCATATACATTCGGAATGAACATTTAAAATATTGGCAAAAACACTATTCCTTCTCTTTCTCTTTTATCATATATTTTTAAAAACTTTCATAGTAAATATTCATTAAAATAACATAAGTGATACGCTAAGGTGTATATTGCAGCTCTTGATGCTCGGGAACAAGAAAAAGAAGTCACTCGACTCACACGTTGTGTTCGGTTGCTCGCTTTTGTAAAGCACGCAACCCACGAAAAGAGAACCTTCTAGGGAAAGAGAGCAAGGTAGACCACTAGAATAGTTGACAAAAAAAATTTTAAAAGATTTTAATTTTTGAAAAAAATATTTGAAGGTATTTTTAGAGGTAAGGGACATATCTTTTCCGAATAAACATAAAAAATGTTTTGGCAATTTTTTCATTTTTTTTCTTTTTTATCATTAATTTGTATACATTTGTCATATTACTTCTTCTAAGGCTAAACATTCCTCTGTAGAAAGTTTTGACCTGCTCTATCACAGCCTTCCATTCCTTTCTTTCCATTATGTTAGTGGTCCAATTCTTGATTTTCATGTTCCTGATATCATTCAGCACATCATCTCTCCAACTGTATTTTGGTCTTTCAACTCTTTTGATGAGGGGTACCAGTAGAAGATTTTCTTCGCTGCTCTATCATTACCCATCCTGTGTAGATGCCCAAACCAGCTAAGTCTCTGTGCCTTTATAAAATGTATTGTTTCTAGATTTAATTATTTCATCTATTTCTCTATTACTTCTTATTCTCCAGATGTCATCTAATTTTATTGGACCGTATATTCTTCGCAAAATCTTCCTTTCAAATATCATTAGCCTTTGGGTGTCATTTGCATCGAGAGTCCATGTTTCGGCGGCATACGTAACTACAGGTCGTATTACCGCTGTATTTGGCACTTTTAGAGAGAAGTTTATTTTAAAACAATGCTTTATGAAAAAAGAATGCCCTGTTTCCAGGTACTATTCTTTCTTTAATTTGACTATCTCCGTTTACAACAGAGCCAAGGCCTTTCTATGAGTATATATCTTGATACACCACGTCAACTATTGTGATATCTGTAAGATTCCGATCCCCTGTCGTACACTTCATGTATTTTGTTTTATGCGTGTTGGATACTCCATATTGTAAGGAGTTTACCTTGACCTTTTCTAATGTTCTTCTTGTTATGGCGATTAACAATAAATCATCAGCTTAACTACATTGATTTAATCGAGCTGAAATGTTTATTTCCTGAGATCTAATTGGGTCAGGATTACGTCTACACAAAACAGAATCGCCGATAGAGGGTCCCCTTGCTTGACCCCAAACTCAACATCGAACACAACATTTAGCTGATTATTGATTCTAATTCTAGCTTTGGTATTACTTAGAGAGAGATTTATTAAGCTGCTTAGTTTTCCTGGGATCTCGTAGTCAGCAAGGTTTTGTATGATTTTATCTCTGAGCACGTAATCAAACGCTTGTGCAAAGTCAACGAATATGTTACGTAACTCAATGCCATATTCGTGACATTTCTCGTATATCTGACTGGTCAGGAATATGTTATCACTCTATTATGGTGGTATCCGGCCCGAGTGTCGCTTAATTTGTTTTCCACTAGTACAGTTAGCCTATTATTCAATACAATAGCGAAGATTTTATATGCTCTGTTTAGAAGCGCTGTGGGTTAGTTCTTACATTCATACCTGTTACCCTTTATAAATACAGGGAATATAATAGCATCTTTCCATTGTAGTGGGAGTTCCTGAGTCCTCCATATTTTAAGAATTAGTTGGTGTTATTTCTTTTTAAGGTTCTTTCCGCCAAACTTTATTAGCTCTGGGAGAATATTGTCTGAGCCAGCTGCTTTGTTTGGCTTTAAATGATGGATGATATAACAAACTTTATTAAATGTTGGTTCTTCGACTTCGCCCTTGTGTCTTGTCTGATTGTCTATGACAATATTTTCTTTAATTTTATCAGTAGGGTTAAATATCTCCTTAAAGAAATCTCTCCATCTCTGTAATATTTGTTCATCCTGCGTCAGTATGTTCCCTGTCGAGTCTTTACATAGGTCTGAAGGATTTTGGTTCATCGTCAGTCCACCCACCTCCTTAAAGAATTTTCTGGACTCGTTACGTTTATAGTTTGCTTCTAGACCTCTAACTTTATAATTTATCCTATTTTTCTTCTTTTGACACATTTTGTAGGCTTTCATTCTTAGGACTTGATATTTCTCATGGCCCTGGTTCTTGTTTGTAGCATCTTATTCCTTGCCTAATTTTTCATTTCTATGGCTTCTTTACAATCGTCATCCCACCACTCGATTCTCTGTTTTTCTGAATTACCTTTACCTATTGATTCCTCAGCTGCTTTAATTGTTTTTCCTTTCATGTCATCCCTGTCTTCATTTATATCTTCTATTACGTTTCGATCTTTTAAGCTGTTTGATAGCATCTTTCTATATGACAATAACCTTTACGGGTTTTGCATGTTCATTTTGTTCAATTTCGTTCTTGTTTTTATTTTCTCTAGATATGTTACTGGGAGTGTCTGTCTAACGATGGTTTTTAGCAGATATTGGTCAGAATCTATATTGGGACCTCGTAATGATCTTACATCTTCAATAAGCTCCTTAAGTTTGTTGTTCACCAAAACATGGTCGATCTGGTTTAACGTTTTAAGGTCTGGCGTTAACCAGGTACCTTTCTGCATTGGTTTGTGCTGGAACTGAGTACTCATTATTATTAAATAATTAGCTGCAGCGAATCCACATAGTAATTCACCATTTTTGTTTGTTTTGTTAAGCATAGTTACCAGTAACACTGCGGAAAGATTCCTCCTTGTGCATTAAGATCTCGTAGAATTATTAATGAATCATTTGTATATATCCTATCAACTGCGTTTTGGAGCTGGTCGTAAGACAATTATTTGTCTTCTTCAGAGTGATCATTGGTGGGAGCATACACATTATTTAAGGATATGTTGTAATATTGTTCTTTGAATCTTAAGATGCATATTCACTAATTGGGGAGAATCCAATGCAAACAGATTTTTTACAAGAAATCCAATACCTGCTTGTCCTGTTTGATTATTTGAGCCATTATAATAGAAGGTGAATTGATCTTTCTTGATATAACCACTTCCGTTCCAACGAGTTTCCTGTACTGCGACAATTGACATTCGTGTTTTCTCAATTTGATCCATGAGTAGTTGTAATTTTCCGGTCTTAACATTCCAAGAGCCTATAATCAATTTCCCTTTTCCTCGCCAGATCCATCGTTTGCTATCCGTCATACTCCGAGGCTGCCTGCTAGAGCGTTTAGAATTTTTATTTGTTTACGAATGATAAGGAGCTCGCCTAACATCAACCTTCCTCCTTTGTCCGGAATTTGTCACATTAAATATTCATTAAAAGGACGTAAGTGATACTCTAGAGGGTGTATTGGTGCTCTTGATGCTCGGGAAGCAGAAAAAAGTCACACGACTCGCACACCATGACGTCGTGTTGGCTTGCTTATTTCGTAAAGTACGCATTCCTAAGGAAAGGCAGATTACAAGGAAAAGAGAGCAAGGTAAAAACCTAGAATAGTTGATGAAGTTTTGAAAAAAAATTTCTTTCGAAAAATCAATAATTATTTAAGGCAATTTTAGTAGTTAGTAACATATATTTTCCTTACACATAAAATAAATTATTGGCAAATTTGTTTCTTTTATATCATCAATGCTTTATTCACTTGTCATCTTACATATTCATACAAATAGCATAAGTGATACGCTAGAATGTGTATTGTAACTCTTGGTGCTCGGAAGCAGAAGAAAAATCACGACTCATACACCACGACGTCGTATTTTGGTTACTCACTTTTGTAAAGTATGCATTCCTAGGGAAAGAGAGCTTCAACGGAAAGAGAACAAGGTGAAATACTAGAATAATTGAATAAATTTCGAAAAAAGTTTTTAATGTTTCGAAAAAATAACCACGATTTGAAGGCATTTTCAGAAGTTAGGGACGTAATTTTTCCATATACATAAAATAAATTATTAGCAAATTTTTTTTCTTTTATATTATCAATGTTTTATTCACTTGTCATTGTATATATTCATAAAATTAACATTAGCGATAGGCAAGAATGTGTATTGTAACTCTTGATGCTCGGGAAGCAACAAAAAGTCACACGACTCATACACCACGACGTCGTATTTTGGTTACTCACTTTTGTAAAGTATGCATTCCTAGGGAAAGAGAGCTTCAACGGAAAGAGAACAAGGTGAAATACTAGAATAATTGAATAAATTTCGAAAAAAGTTTTTAATGTTTCGAAAAAATAACCACGATTTGAAGGCATTTTCAGAAGTTAGGGACGTAATTTTTCCATATACATAAAATAAATTATTAGCAAATTTTTTTTCTTTTATATTATCAATGTTTTATTCACTTGTCATTGTATATATTCATAAAATTAACATTAGCGATAGGCAAGAATGTGTATTGTAACTCTTGATGCTCGGGAAGCAACAAAAAGTCACACGACTCATACACCACGACGTCGTATTTTGGTTACTCACTTTTGTAAAGTATGCATTCCTAGGGAAAGAGAGCTTCAACGGAAAGAGAACAAGGTGAAATACTAGAATAATTGAATAAATTTCGAAAAAAGTTTTTAATGTTTCGAAAAAATAACCACGATTTGAAGGCATTTTCAGAAGTTAGGGACGTAATTTTTCCATATACATAAAATAAATTATTAGCAAATTTTTTTTCTTTTATATTATCAATGTTTTATTCACTTGTCATTGTATATATTCATAAAATTAACATTAGCGATAGGCAAGAATGTGTATTGTAACTCTTGATGCTCGGGAAGCAACAAAAAGTCACACGACTCATACACCACGACGTCGTATTTTGGTTACTCACTTTTGTAAAGTATGCATTCCTAGGGAAAGAGAGCTTCAACGGAAAGAGAACAAGGTGAAATACTAGAATAATTGAATAAATTTCGAAAAAAGTTTTTAATGTTTCGAAAAAATAACCACGATTTGAAGGCATTTTCAGAAGTTAGGGACGTAATTTTTCCATATACATAAAATAAATTATTAGCAATTTTTTTTTCTTTTATATTATCAATGTTTTATTCACTTGTCACGGTATATATTCATAAAAATAACATTAGTGATACGGTAAAATGTATATTGTAGCTCTGATGCTCGGTAAGCAGAAGAAAATTCCGAGGACTCACACACCATGTCGTGTTTTGTTGCTGTCTTTTGTAAAGTATGCCATCCTAGGGAAAGAGTTTCAATGGAAAGAAAACAGGGTGAAATACTAGAATAATTGATGAAATTTTAAAAAAAAGTTTTTAATGTTTCGAAAAAGTAACTATGGTTTGAAGCCATTTTCCGAGGTTACGGACGAATATTTTCCTAATACATAAAATAAATTATTGACAATTAGTTTTTCTTTTATTTCATCAATGTTTTATTCACTTGTCACGCTATATATTCATAAAAATAACATAAGTTATACGGTAGAATGTGTATTGTAGCTCTCGATGCACGGGAAGCAGAGGAAAAGTCCCACAACTCACACATCATTACGTTGTGTTGGGTTGCTCACTTTTATAAAGTACGCATTCCTACGGAAAGACAAGAAGATGAAACACAACAATAGATTATGAAATTTCTAAATTTTTGTTCGTTTCGTTTTTAGTTTGTGTGAAAGGAAAAATTGACTTAAATACCGAAGTCTATTCCCTTACGTCTTCTCTGAGGACATGGATGGTGAGACTTAGTAATGTAATACAAAATGAATGTCTTACGTAACTATATTTTTCGATTACCAACAAAAGAAATTTAGAAACTTATCGAAAATTAAATGATGCATTTCCAAATAACCTTAGAGTCTTAGGTATATTGCGATCAGAAAAAAAATTTCCAAAAATTTTTTTTTTGAAATATTTTTAGGTACCTAGGTATATATATTTTCAATTGGGACCATAAAAAATTATCAAACATTGTTTGATATTTTTAAAATTTTCGGTTACCTAGATAAAAATATTTTTCGATTGGCACAATAAAAAATTTTGAAATTTTTTTTGAAAATATTTGGATTCTTAAGTATATAAATATTTTGATTGGGACCAAAAAAAATTATTTTGGTACTTTGATATATATATTTTTCGATTGGGACTATAAA